>QEOT01122562.1:11191-30437 GCA_003123785.1 Pterocarya stenoptera | reverse complement strand
AAAAAAAAAAAAAAAAAAAACTGAACAAGAAAGAAAGGGAAAGATCATGTGAATCATGGAGGCAGGGGAAGGGCCGGGAATGGTTGAATTAAGGCCAGCTTGAACATACATCATACGTTTGAAATAGTAATTAAATAAAATATTATTAAAATATATTTTTTAATATTATTTTTATATTAAAATTTTAAAAAAATTAAATTATTTATTATATTTTTATATAAAAATTTTAAAAAATTATAATAATTGTGATTGGATGAAATAAAATAACGATTTTATATATACAAACGGGAGTAAGTAAAATATTAATGCGAGTGGTAAGTGGCAACCATTCTTGTTGCTGCCTTCTGACATGTGTCTCTGCTCTCTGGTTTCCTGCTGCTAGCTATTTGAATTCAGTGTGTTCAAACTTCAAAACCTCCAACCCTGCATTCTCTGATCTCTGTGTCTCTGTCTCTAACTTAATATTGTTTCAAAGTAAATGGTAATCCTAACTGCTGATCATTAACATAAATTATTGAGAGGGACGTGACTATCCAGTCACCTCATCCCCAAGATAAAGATAAACATACGTACTTTTTTTTTTGGTAATTTCGCGCTTTGCATTAATGGCGATTCCATTATTTATATCTAATACTTTGATTTGTTAGGTAGGCATACTTAATTATGTATTAGCTTTGCAACTGATAGTGCTACTGGGACCGATCGTCCCAACCGATGGTGAACCGTTCATTTTCAGAGGTTTTTTTTTTTTTTTTTTAAATACCTTTTTTTTTATAAAAAAATAAATAATATAAAAAAATAAATAAGTTTAAAAAAAAAAAAAAAAAAACTCATCTGTCAAACCATCAATAGACCATCGATTCAATTAGCATTCCCCTGCAACTAAAACATCAAAACTAACATTTGTGCATCTTTAAATCTTATATATATATATGATTGTCTATCCATTTTTTTATCCATCTTCACAGTAATAATTGAAAGATAGCGCAACGTGTAAAATTGTAAAAATACGATCTTTCTCCCAAAAAATATAAAATTACATTAACCACCGTCTCGTATTGAAATTGGTTGTGATTGGTTAATTCATTCCAAACTAATTATTGATGAGATTCATTATTTTTTATAAAAAAACTAAACTCATCTCAACTTACTTCATACATTTTAATAAAAAAAAGTTAAACTCATAATCTTCCAACATCTCAACTATTCATAACCTAAAAATTTAAATCATCTCAATGAAGCTCACAAAATATTACTATTCACAATTTAATTCTACTCATCTTAATATCTAAATGTAACTAAAATTGTGTTTCTCGCAACCAGCTATTTATCTAAGCAAGGATGGGAGGACGTAGTAGCAATAGCAGTCAAATATATTAAGGTCTCGTTTTGATAATAAAACTATTTCATCTTATCTCGTTTTATCATTATAATTTTTTTAATTTTTATATAAAATATAATAAACAATTCGATTTTTTTAAATTTTAAAATAATAATTATATTAATAAATAATATTTTAATAATATTTTATTTAATTTTTAATTTTTAACTCAATTCATTTTCTCTCGAGTCACAATCCAAACGACCATGGAGTCATTACATACAGACAACGACCAAGGAGTCATTCCATAAAGACAAAGATGTGGGCTCAAGCTTATGAGGTAGGTTATGTAGGCGTGAAAGTGCAAGGCAAGTACTGATCATGATAATTTTAATATTTAAAGGAATTATTAAGTATAGTACTTCTAGTCCGTGTGGAAACTCAAGGTAGCTTTGATGTTGAGCACGTCTCTTAACTTATTTCGAGTCAATAATTGATAGTTCTATTATTTTTTTTAATTTTAATTTTTTTTATAAAAGGTTGAAATATTTTTCAATTTATTTTATACATTTAAATATATCTTAATAAACGTCTTATAACTAAAATTTACTAAAACATCTTAACTCATTACTATTTATAAATTAATTCAAATTATCTAAAATTTTGAGATCATCTCAATATCTAAACGCAACCTTACTCTCCGCTTCAAACTCAAATATATATTTATATATTAAGCGATATAATTAAGAGGCAGCTTCTACGTCATATTTATTAATGAATATAGATTTCTTTCTCTCAAGATCATTGGTGGGTAGCTTCTCATTGATCAGGTCCGATTGACTTAACCTAATAATCCAATATATGGTGGTGTAGGTAGAATACGAGTGACTGTGGGGACTGAGTAACACTGGTAATGGCGAAACAAAGAAGTCAAACTTGTTCAGCATTGGCTTCCCTATCATTTTTGCCTACTTCTTGGCGTCTTTGGTTGAATGGTCAAAGTGGCTTATTAAAGTTAATAATATTAAGGTCCCTTCAGGACTGAGCATCTCTCTCTCTCTCTATGGAATATATATAATAATAATAATAATAATATATAGGAATAATTGGGAAGTGATTTTTAGGTAAAATTTGATGCGAGAGTTCAGTGAACTGCGCTCCAAAATGCAAGAGCATCTTCTGAGGTAGTGAGCTTGGTCGTCAAACGTATATGCTTTTTTTATCTTTAGAATTTGATAAACATTATTAGGAAGGGAGGGAAGGATAAATTAGCGTCCAAGAGTACCCCACCTTGACTATATGCTTTCTTTATTTTTTTCTTGTTTTCTTTTTTTTTTCTTTTCCCTTTTGTCCTAATTATATAAAGGCTTTTTATTTTTCTTTTGTTAGAATATTGTTTAAATTTATGGCTATGAATCTCGATTAAGACTCTAGAATAGCTCTTCGGTCCCATTTGAATGTTGAGTTGAGTTCTTTATGAATAGTAGTGAGTTGGGATGTATTTATGACAAGTTAAAAAAAGGTTGTTGATCTTGCGTGTAAAGAAGTGTTGAGTTCGAAAAGGTTGTGGGTCTTACGTGTAAAGAGATTTTGAGTTACGATGAGTTCAGTGATTTGAAAGTTGGACGTTTGGATATTAGATTCTGTTTAAAATTAGATTGAACTGAATTAATCTCAATTCCAAATGAGGCCTTAACCTCCCACTAACATCAAGTCAAGGTCAATTCATTTTTAAGCTTTTTTTAAGATGAATCTTTACAGCACTGAATTGAGTTTCTAATGGGTTTCGTCTGGCCACCCTTTGAAAACTTTTTGGAGAGGAAAAAATACAGGGTCAGTAGAGGTGGGGCTATAAAGATGAAGACATTAAATTTGTGGTTGCAATGAGCTGAAAAGGACCCAGACCTCGTTCGGATATTACCTTTCATTGGGCCTTTATGGTAGGCCCATATAGTTAAGACCTTGTTTTGGATAAGGACACTTTCTAAGAGCTTGAGTGTTAGGGTTTTCCAACCAGCCCACTTGACCGGAGATACTCCATTGGCCCAAGTCACGAACTGATGAACATATTTACTCAACAGCACATTCAAGTTCCCCTTGAAATCTTGTTGGTTTCCATAAGCAGTTTGTGTGCACCTGGTTCCCATTGAATTACATTGTAGAAGAAGGAATTAGCACAGGCACCTCGAAACAGTGGCACACGGGTTAGATCTAAAAAGATAATTATAAAAAATAAGTCTTAGAAGCTAACGTGATTTGATATGATATGTTAAATCTATTTTATAATTATATATATAAAAAAAAAAAAAACTTTACAATCTGAACTAGTTAACAAATTAATTTTCACTTAATGCTATAAGATCCCTAATAAGTTTAGTTCATCTTCATTACCATTCTCTTTATGGACTTAAACATAGGAGAATCCAATGTTGGAAGCCTCCGACCAAACTTCACTTGTTTTCCAATCCATTTTGTAGGTGCCAAAAATTTTTATTTAATTTCTTTTAGTTATATTATATAATTTTGGGTCATAATTTTAAGGACAATATTCGTAACAGCAGCCCAAAGTTAGTGGACTACTACAAAAGCCCAGTTTTACAATGAAGTGGAGGCCCAATATTTTATTATAATATTTACAAATCATCTCAGCTCATCTCTAAATCTAAATCACCCGTTAATCTTCTATTTATCATTTGCAGGTAGAAGAAGAAATGCTGATGCGTAAGTTTTATGAAATAATGTCAGCTCATGGTTTAACTAAACAGGTAGTTGATCTCATAGTTTATACATTGTTTATAATGGTTTATGTATCAAGTGTTCTTGGGAAAATTTCTCTCATAAAAGCCCCATAAATTCACTATGATATTGAATTTCTTGTATATGAAGCAAAAATTCTAGCAGATCCCTTTCATCTAGATTCTTTTTGGGTCTTTGATTATTTCTGGCTCGAAACCTTTACAGTAGAAAATATTTATAGTTTCTCATGTCATACATATTTGAATAAGCGTTGTTGCTACCGGCAGTTAAGAAGAAGTTATTTTATCACACCTTTGATTTCTTAGTATGGTGCTGCTTTCTGTAATTATTCTGTCATTTTCCGTCAATTCTGTTCAGTTAATGTCAACCCTGATAGGTATTGCTTGTGGGATGATTTACATATCATCAAAGGAAATTATTATACCCTTTCTCTCTCTCAGTGAAAACTTTTAACATTAAAAGTTCATTTGTGACAGTTGCTTAATTCACTAATAGAAAATATGGCTGATTATGAATCTTCAAATTGAGATTGCTCAAGGAGACAATAGTTGTCATTTTTTCATTTTGCCTTTAGTTTCTCTGTTTTCATTTCAAGTATGATGTTATAATCCGTTTGTTCTGAGGACCTTATGTCCCTCTCTGCTAGAAATATTTGTATAACACTACATGACTTCTCTTGTTTGTTTCCTGTTAGCCATTGCCTTCAATATTTTTACCATTCTATTGAACAAATCGTATAAACTTTCAATAAGAAGTGGATAAAGAAAACCCTTTCCTTGACTTTGAAAATTATGGAAGGATTATGTCAAGTGTCTGTGCGTGGTTCAAACTCGAAAGAGGCCACTTGTGCAGAAAATAGTGTAGGTTAGGATTGTATATTAGTCATCCCTTCCCAGGACCCCAACTTTGGTGGGACCAACACCGGGCAAAACTCTTTATCTTTTGCTTTTTGGTTACCATATCATGAAAATTTCTTGAATCTTTCGAGGATTTATGGCTTTCGATTGATAAGCACTATTAAGTTCAACCTATTTCCCTGTTCTTGGATGATCTCTACCGTTTTTTTGTTTAACATTTGTCACCTTGTTTAGTTTCTTTAATCTTACATGCTTTTGCAGACTCAAGACAGAAGTAACGTTCCTGACAATGGGGAAAATGCAGACTGCAAAGTAATCACCGTTGCAACTAACAATTCACAACAGTAAGGACATGATGCTGGATTATTACCGTCGTGGATCAATGTATGTGTTTGTACTTCATCTTGACAAAGACCTTTTCTGCAGATTCCTTGTAATGGCGGATTTTTTTTTACCGGTGTAAAATATTTGAGAAAATTTCGTTCAAGTAGTGAATAATTTAACTATTGTAGTAATAAGATACCAAGGTTTCTATTTTCTATGCTGATTGTGAATGACACATAACATAGTTGTCCCTTGGTCTTTAAAAATCTTATTGATGAGATTTTTTTTTATTTTATTTTTGGTGCAATTGACACAAAATCAAGCACAAGAATCAGGTAACCTGGAAATGATATGCTATCAGGGCACAAAGCTTCTCTACTGGAGGCATGGGTTAGAGATGGAAAACGGTATAAACTACACTTATAGTGCTTACTGTGTTGATGAGCAATCTTTACAACCCTTGGATCAGTTTTTATTATTTGAAGTAAAAAAATAAAAAAGATTAATGGATAAGGTCATGTCAATACAGTAAGATGAAAGTAAGAAATGCAGCATATAGCATGCTCCCTTAGGAATTGATGCTATAAAGTATGATATCAAATTATTCCCACATCAGTGCATTTGTTGGGGCATGGGAACGGACGAGACATTTGTGGTGATGCATGCCTGCACTTTTGGGTTCTACAGTCATAGCGCACCACATCAAAATGGATAACACAGCCTTTGGATAGACGGTTTAAATGAAATATTTTAAATAGTAATTGAATAAAATATTATTAGAATTTTTTATTTATTCAAACCTTCTTATTCAAGAGATAAGAAGGTTTGTGTATCCAAAACTGAGCCTTAGTGGTACCGGAAACAGCCAGCAGCTTTTCATGTTTACCTTGAATTTAAAAAGAACTTGCCTTTAGCATGGCATAGAGCAAATTGGTGGCGTGATACATTTTTCATAGTTGTCAGTTAAGTAGTTGATATAAATGATCTCTTGAAATGCAATGTATAATTTGGGTATGATTGAGGATAATAATAACTAGAGAAATACTTCTCTTAATAATACTTCGAGTAAAATGTTTGACCAGAAAGTGCAAAAATCCAATGAAAATACCCGAAAGCTGCCACAACTTAAAAGGATCAACTGGCGATTCAAAAAAAGTGTAGACTGCCTACAAAGAGAAAAAGAAAAATAAAAGACAGAAAAGGTTGACAGAAAATAAAAGAAAATAAAGCAGACTAAAGTCTCACACTCTCTCCCCTTAAATAAATAAAGCATTTTTCTTTTGCCTGAGCCGTTGTGTAAAGCATCAATTAGCTAAAAGATGACTCAGATCATTTGGCCTGATCTCATATGAAGAACATAAGACACAGACATCTATATTCTCGTACTTGTTGTCTCACCTTAACTATATTTAGGGGCATTCTTTGTTTATTACTTTATATTGAAGATCTAATAACTATGACTTTCACAATAAATGAAGAGAGTTGTTTTGCCTGTAGAACAATTTTATTTCATACATTCATCTAAAATGATTGCAATTAAAAGGAAAATCATCAATCCAATTAATTAAGCTTTGCTTATAGGTATCCTGAATGAAGATTCTCTCAATTTATTGTCTAAACTTTAATGCATCAAATAAGAGTAAGATAAACATATAAAATGAATCTTACGGCAATTATTATTGCTTATATATATATCTTTTAAATAAATATTAAATTCTCAATAAATATTGTATGTTCACTTTATATATTTATCTTTCCGTCGAGACTCTTCGAACAAGTAGTTGAAATGATCTTTCCAAGGATAACGAACTGGGGACCAATGCTACTTAAAATTGAGAGTCCATACAAATGATCATAGCACTTGTAAGTATAAAAAAATGTTGTTTTGAATAATCAACTACACCAACTTCAATAAATCTTTACAATATCAGTCAAAAAGCATGTCTTTTGTTGTTCGAAATAGATTCAAGCTGTCTCCTCATGAAATTCAAAAGTTCCCCCACCACATCAATCTTTATCTTTTAGCTTCGAGGATGATAATCCTTGAGAAGCAATGCAGTATCCAATGATTTTCATTTGCATAGGAGGGGGTGGTCAGTCTATTATTCAATGAAAAAGTAATCTCTGTTTCCATACCAATCTAGATCTATCAATCTTGTTGACATTTTAATTTCAAGAATCAAACAAGAACAATGGAGAAAAATTGGGAAAAAAAACCGTTCCTTTGTCCAGAAGTTTGATAGGGAACTTTGAAATCTCCATCTGTTATATCCACGCCCTAAATCCTTAAGGTAATATGCAAAATTAGACACACAACGAGAGCATTTTAGACCATCAGCCGGTAATTCCCACTTTATGTCACTTTGTCAAGGGCCAAATATTACAAAAACATCATATCATCGGCGAAGCAAAGGCAAACAAACTTAGAAAGAATGTCTTTGATTAAAAGCATAAGCAGTACAATATTATCCAGGACAGAAATCATAAGAGTCGCTCTTTTCTTTTCTTTTTGTGCATAGGGTACCACATAACTAGCCTTAACGAAACAGAACTCCCAAGTCTCTCCTTAGTTCCTACACCCTATCTAACTAGACTCACCACCGGGATAAAGGGAACAAAGAACAAAGTCACCTTACAGTTAGAATCCCCACATAAACTGTAACAAAACAACAGAGCAATCTCCCTTGATGCTTCCTCTACCGTATCTAGCTTAGAACAAACTGACAGTGAAGAAAACCTGCAAGAACAACCCTTTGTCACTACAGATTCAAAAATCCAACTAGTATTTTAAATGATAAATCTTCAGGGGTATTATTTAGATAATATGAGAAACCAGAACAAGAAAGAGATGGCCACTTGGAAACAAAAACTTAGAGAAGTAGAGGAGGACAATTACTTGGGTCAGCATTGATTAACATAGCAGTTCCTCCGAAGCTACAAGTTCCTCCGCTCCTCTTGGTCTTCTGCCAGTAGCTATTGAAGGCATAAGAAGCATGTGCAACAACAGTATCAGGATAATAACAGTTCCCATTGGGCTGGATCTCCTCACAAGCAGCACCGCCTTTTCCACAAGCATAGTCCATTGCCTGTTGCAGTGTTTCTGCAGGAACACTAGGCTTGGCCACACACCACAGCTTCTGGACCACCCCTATCTCTGGTGCGGGGGCACTGTAAGGAGCAGGATTACAAGGAGGAAATGTGAAACCGAAAGGTGGAGTCGCTGGATCGATGACTGGAGGCATCTCTGGAGCAAAGGGGAACGACAACGATGGCGGTGAAGCTATTTGAGAAAGTGGAGGATGTGGGTTTTTGGCTACATTGGAAGGAACAGAAAAGCCAACAGAGGATTGGAGTGGGGATTGTGCAATTTCTGGTAATGGGGTTGGCCTCGCGGGAAATGGTTCTACAAACTTCGACTCGGTGACCACGAGCTTCCTGCGCATGGATTTTTTCTCTTTTGGACTATTGACCAACACATTGATCTTCTTGAGCTCAAAAAATCCAAGCTTTCGCATTGACTGTAAGTGATAAGACACCAAGGTCACGCTTTCATCTGACAAAGGTGAGAAATTTGGATGTGGGTTCAACGAGTACGTCGAGTTGGTACCCTGCAGAAACTCTAGCAGAGGTTTGATAACCTTCTCCGCGAAATTACCTCTGTGAAAAGCAGAGTACGGGTGCAAACAGTTGGAAGAGAGAGCAGAAGAGACTTTGATATCATTCTCCAAACCCCACCTTTTAAGAGAGTGATAAACGTTCTTGAGGGATGGCAGGATGAAATCCAACTCGTGTTCGTGACCTTTGTTGCAAAGCACAGTGTCACCCACAACAATGGTGGTGATTTTGGTGGCCGGGTAGTGAGCCAAAACATGGGTCCTGAGCCACATTTCAGCCATTAAAACACTACTGGAGACCTCATTGAGGTTTTCAGCACCCACAGAAACAGCAATGGGAAGAGCAGAGTGAGAGGAGGCTTGGAAGAACTCTGGGCTCGTTTCGTAAAGGTTTAAATACACAACAGATTCTTGACCTGCGCCTGCAAAGAAAGAAACACAGACAATAAGGTCTTCGTTCAAGGAAAGCAAAATAAGCCCACAATGTCCTGCAAAACGACGCATTTGTTGGAACTGAGGAGATGGAGCTGTAGTTTTGGTTACCTGTTCGACTAAGTGCACAGATAAAGAAGAGTTGAAAGAGCAACACCATCTTCAACATTTGTTCTGCAAAGACCATCGCCGGGAAGATTAGAAGATGGAAGTGGAATGGCAGTAGAAAACACCGAAAACCCTCTCTTTGTGTCCGTCCCCCCAATGTGCAGTCTTTCTAGGCTGGCTCAGAGTGCGCTGCAAGCCATTGGGACGTGTCATAAGATTATCTGCCACCCAATTTCCCACGGTCGGTGCTATATCGTTCTAACCGTTGTACCTTCGAAAGAAGGATTGCCCTTTCGCATGAAACGAGAAAAAACAAAACTCGATTAAATAGTGAATCAACGAATTCGATGAACAATATGGCTGCGTTTATGTGCGAGGTGATATGACATGATTCGAGATGATGCGTAAACAGTAATATTTTGTGAATTTTATTAATATATATTTAAATATATGAAATAAATTAAAATATATGAAATTAGGTGAGATATGTTTAATATTTTAGGAAAAATTAAAAAAATAATTAATCAAATTAATGATTAATATGAAATAAATTTAACACCGAAAGGTAGCCTTAAAGAATACATATAGCACATGCTTAAGAACAAAAAAAATAAAGAATATGTAACTTGGTCAAATAGTTAAACTTTACGAAATTATAATTTTATCCTCTGAAAATCTCATTGTTATAACAATATCAATACACCCCACTTCATGGTGAATATTTGATGCGAACTATTTATAATGCAATGACCAATTACAGTAGTAAGCCACAGAGACAAAGGCAGAGAGGGTTTTATAGATTATATTAAAGTGTCTCAACTCAACTCAATTTATTTTATTTAATTATTATAATCATTTTAAATTTTTAAATAAAATATAATAAAAAATATAATTTTTATAAATATTAAAATAAAAATAATATTATAATAATATTTTATTAAATGTTACCTTATTCCAACTACTCAACTGACTGTAAAAACCTCCCTGAAACTTGCATGAACATGCCTGTGGAAACGACACATGATTTGCTTGAACTTTGAAGTTTGAACCGGACTAGACCATCACGGGACGCGCTAGGTGAACCACATAAATAAATAAATAAATAAGTAAATAGAGAAATAACAAATAAAACGATATTTAACAGCGGGACCCTCTCGTACAAATGACCGAGCTTTTTATTTGATTTGGAACGTTGGAGTCAATACAATCTTTGACTTTACTGTTTTTTCAGATTCACTTAACCAAATAAATTTTAATTTTAATTTTAATTTTAATTTTTTTTTAAAAATTCTTTATAGAATCTTGTTGGCATTTCATAAGCATTGGAAACCAAATCTAGTATCCCTATTTTGAAACCAACCAAGGCTTTTTGGCAAAATATATATATTATTTTATTTTGGAGTAAATAGGAGAGAGTGATGCGGGCCCTGCAAAAAGACAACTTAGGAGGGCCGCTTTCGTAGGCCCAACAATTATCTGGCCTACCAAAATATTATGGGGGCGAGTTTTTTTCTTTGTTCCAAACTACTTACGTTGTGCCGCCGCTAAAGCCACACTTAAAAAAGACGAAAATGACATATAAAAGGACGAAATATTTGCCTTGTAAACTGGGGAAATGGGAATGAATGCCTTGGAGTCACTGTCATGGAGGCAAAAAGGGCAAAGGGCTTCGCCTTGTCCAATTCCAAAACTTTACCTCGTTTACATTCAAATGTGTTCTCATCTGTTGTAATTTTTTTTAAATTTTTACATAAAATATAATAAATAATTTAAAATTTTTAAATCTCAAAATACTAATAATATTAAAAAAATATTATTTTAATAATATTTTATTCACCTTTTATTTCAACTCACTATCCAAATCTCACCTTAATGTTGGTTTATTTATTTTATATCTTAACACTCCCCTCACGTGTGTGTCAGACTCTCTTAATATCTGACCCAACGTGTAGAATATTTAATTAAATGAGATATAGTATAGAATCAGAATTTGAACTCATAACATCTGATACCATATGAAATCATTATTTATCTCACAAATTTCAGATGATAAAAATAAATAAATTTTATTGTTTATTTTATATCTTAACATCATTGTCTCGTACCCTATGCTGTGAAGTACAGATGGATGTACAATGGATATGTTAGTTTTTGCCATTTCATTATCTTCCCATATTTTTTTTTGCTAGAGTCTCAATAGTTTTATTGTGCCTGTGTTATCCAATAAAAATAATTTTCATTTTCCTTCCATTTTCTATATAATAAACATGTTTGAATTCTTTTTCATCTTTTCCAAAAGAATTATCTATTAATTAGTGCATCCCATTCCCTGATCCATTTACGAATCTTAGTGCATCCCATTCCCTGATTGAATTTGTCTTGTTTGTTTTCACAAACGAGATGTGATTAGTTGAGATAAAAATTGAAAGTTAAATAAAATATTGTTATAATATATATTTTAAATATTATTTTTATTTTAGAATTTGAGAAAATTTAATTGTTTATTTTATTTTATATGAGAATTTTAAAAAATTATAATTATAAAATTAAATGAGATGAAAATTTTTGTTAAAGTCTATCCACGAGCAATCATATTTATAAATGGCCCCAAACAGCACACCCATTTGCATACGATCTAGGTTGATCTTGAGAACTAAATATTAATTTCCTTTTTTGTCTATGTTGAATATATAATTAAGTTCTCCAATAGAAAACAAAGATCACCTTTTTTTTCCTTCAATGTATGTAATTAGATGTTAGTTTAGCATGTTAAAATTGATACCAACGATGAGAGAAAAAGTAAAATAAAAAGTGGAATTAATCACACATGACACACGATTTATGTGGTTTAGTTATAACATGATTAGGTTGTAGAGGATCTTATTAAAAGAAAATAAAGAATACAGTATGGCGGTTGTACAGGGATTTAATATAATATATATGAAACATAATCAACATATCCTGTGATATCCCATATGATAAAAATAAGAGTATGTGGTGAATGAGATCCTACATTATTCGGGAATAAAAGTTCTTGCTTTTTATAAGGTCCAATGGGGCTCTAATTGTATCATTGACTAGTCATTTTGAAATATAGGTCATGTGGTTTGGATCTTCCATTGGGGCGTTAGAAATGGTATTAGAGTCTATCTCAACCAGAATTGTGGGCCGGGACTTGATCTGTACCACCTACAACGGACAGGCCTAACGAGGATGTAAAAAATTTAAAGGGTTGTGATGATCCATATGATAAAGATAATGGTAGGTGGTGAATAAGATGTCACATTGTTTCGGAATGAAAAGTTCATGCTCTTTATGAGGTTCCAATGGGATTCCAATTGTATCATTGATTAGGTTTTTTAGAATATACGTCATGTGGTTTGGGTCTTTCATTGGGGAGTTACATATCCGGTTACGTTGGATTAATAATCCTAATCGACGGGCCAGGTCAGATTAGAAGAAAAAAACAAGATATTGAACCAAACTTGTGCTCCATGGTTCAAACCTCATCCAAAATTCACCAAAAAGCCGTAACGAGTTTTTATCAAATCGAATCATCAAATCAGGCCACACACATACAAACCCAAGCTCCACACAAACAAGTCTAACAAGAATGGCCTTGAATTGGCATGGCATAGCTTACGGTCTCTCTCCCTATCTCAAATCATTCCTCCCATAGATTCTTGGAGCAGAAAATGATATGAGAATTGGGACTTAGCAGTTACTAAAAATTTAATAAGGTATCTTATATTCTGGGTAATCCAATCACCTTGTGGATGCCGATGGAGCATTGCCTTGATGTTTTGGCTTGTTTGATGACCTTGACCTATCCCTGTTAATTGCCAGCATGCACTTCCCATGTATAAAACAGGCAACACTAAACAAATCGCGAGGTTCATTGCTCCTATCTCTCTTGCCCAAAAAGTGTATAAATACTACAACAATAACTAGCCATGCATATACATAAACTAGAGCTGCCATGCAGCATGCATGTAAAGTGTAGAAAATACTCAGATAACGAAAATCCTATCAGAGCAAGAAGACAAAAAAGAAAAGAGGCTTATGGAGAAAGAGTTGTGTGAAAATGAATTAAGCATAAAATTCATGTACAATAACCTATTTATACAAGCTGAAATAAAGGGAAGAAAAATGCTATACAGCAAGTGTGTGATATTACAGAAGTAAAAAATTAACGAAATTACAATTATGTCCTTATACATAAAATGACAATTATGTCTTGATACCCCCTTCAAGATGGAGAGTATATATAATGTATTCCCATCTTAGAAACTAAATGATGAAATTGGTGATAACCAAGAGGTTTGGTTAACATATCAGCAAGTTGATGACCAGAAGACAAATGGAAGGTCTTTATAACACTAGCTTGTATTTTTTTTCGAATAAAATAGCAGTCCAGCTCAATATGCTTCGTTCTTTCATGAAAAACTAAATTAGCAGCAATATGTAAGGAAGCCTGACTATCACAAAAACGTTGAGCACTATGAGAATGTGAAACACCAAAATTAGATAATAAGGTCAATATCACAAGTAGTAGAGGCCATTGATCGATACTTAGCCCCGGCAGAAGATCTAGAAACAATTGTCTGTTTCTTGGTCTTCCATAAAACCAAAGAATTCTCAAGAAAAACACAATAACCACTTGTAAATCTCCTACTGTCAGGACAAGAAGTCCAATCAGAATCAGCAAAGACTTTAAGAGACAATGTATTGTTAGCTGGAAAGAAGAGTCCATGGCCATAAGAGTGCCTTTGACATATTATAAAATTATGTAGGCAGCTTGTAAATGAGGTTGTCTAGGCTGAGCCATATATTGGCTAAGTCTATTGACAAAATAGCACAAATCTGGCCGAGTTATTGTGAGGTAAAGAAGGCGCCCTACAAGCCTTCTATAAACTATAGGGTCAGGCAACAAATCTCCCACACCTTTACTTAACTTAATATTTTGGTCCATAAGAAAAGTAACAGGTTTAGAGGTAAGGAGACCAGCATCTTGAAAATTTTTCAATGAATATTTTCTCTGACATAATGAAATACCAGCAGGAGATCGTGCCACTTCCAAACCAATAAAATATTTGAGTTTGCCAAGGTCTTTAAGCTTAAACTTCTCATTAAGCAAGGACTTTAAAGACTCAACAACTTGCATATCATTACTAGTTATGAGAATATTATCAACATAGACAAGAAGGACAATAAAAGATGAACTATCAGTCTTTCTAAAAGAAAATAATTAGCTTTAGATTGTTGAAAACCCAAGCTAAGGATATAAGTGAACAACTTGGAGAACCACTGTCGTGAGGCCTGTTTCAAACCATAGAGAGATTTGTTCAACTTGCAAACTTGAGATCCCCCTTTAATATGAAAACCAAGAGGTAAAATCATATATACTTCTTCAAATCCCCATGCAGAAATGCATTATTAACATCAAGTTGTGCCACCCTTTCACTGCAGCAATAACCAAAATGCCATTTTAGCAACATGAGAAAATGTTTCACAATAATCCAAGCTTTCAGTTTGGGTATAACCCTTGGCAACTAGCCTTGCCTTATATCTCTCAATGGATCCATCAACACGATATTTAAAAAATCCATTTGCAACCAATAGGCTTTTTACCAGGAGGTAAAGAAGTAACAATCCAAATATTATTAAGTTCCAGGGTTGCAATCTCGGCTGACATAGCATCTCTCCCATGAAAGTGTTTGACAGTTTGATGATAGAACTCAGATTCAGTATCGGCAGAGATAGACATGACAAAGGATTTATGGAAAGAAGAAATGTTAGCATAAGACAAAAAATTGAAGATATCATATTTAGGAGGAAAAATTGAAGGATAAGAATAACCTGATGAAAGGGAAAGTGTTGAAGGATTTAATGTGGAGTGTGTAGAAGAGGAGTTACAGTGAAAATTTTACAAGTAATCAGGTACATTTCTGACTCTAGAAGATCTTCTAGGAAGGTTAGAAGGTATATGGACAGAAACTGGGGTGGATGGTGTTTGAACAATTGGATCAATTGTAGGGGAAGATGAAGTGGAGTTGAGAGGTAAAGTAGTAGAAAGAGAAGAATCTAAAGTTGAAGATACAGTTAAAAAATCTAAAGTTGAATAGTCAGGGAACATTAAAGAAAATTCATGTTTATGTTGAGATGTAAAAGGAAAAATATGTTCATGAAATTAAGATATGAAGGTTTGATTAGTTTTTAAATTAAGAAGTTTGTAACCTTTGATTCCAAAATGATAACAAAAAAAAAAAAAGAGGTTTGAACTTTAGGATCAAACTTAGTTCTAGATCTTTGTAATGTGGAAGCAAAATAAAGACAACAAAAAATTCTAAGATGATCATAAGAAGAAACAGTGTGAAACAAAAGTTCAAAAAGAGATTTTTGGTTTAAAAGATGAGTAGGAAGCCTATTAATGAGATAAGTTGTTGTTAAAACAACATCACCCCAAAAATTAATAGGCAGATGAGACTGAATCATCATTGTTCAAACCACATTAAGGATATGCTGATGCTTTCTCTCCACAACAGAATTCTGTTGAGGAGTTTCAACAGAACTATGTTGATGCAATATGCCTTTAGAATGCAAAACAAAATCAAAAGAAAATTATGTGCCATGATCTGTGCGAATTCTGACCAAATCTCATAAGCAGTTGCAATATACAAGACACTAGAAATTTCAGTATAAAAAGAGTTTAAAACTCAAGATATCACCATATTGTTGCATCGGAGCCATTGATTGAAATGAGAATCCGTCAGATCTAAAGGCTTAGGGAGAGATCCATTGACAAAACCTAGCTTATTCTTCGCAGAAAGGGCCATGGACATCGATTGAGACCATGCATGGTAATTTTCTCCAAGAAGAGGCTAAGTGACCAAAGGACATCAGGACTGTCGCTCGGATGAAGGAAATAAGGAGAAGTTGCATCCTCAGAAACAGAATAAGAAGAAGATAAAACGCTTGATATCATGTAAAGTGTAGAAAATACTCAGATAACGAAAATCCTATCAGAGCAAGAAGACAAAAAAGAAAAGAGGCTTATGGAGAAAGAGTTGTATGAAAATGAATTAAGCATAAAATTCATGTACAATAACCTATTTATACAAGCTGGAATAAAGGGAAGAAAAATGCTATACGGCAAGTGTGTTATATTACAGAAGTAAAAAATAAACGAAATTGTAATTATGTCCTTATACATAAAATAACAATTATGTCCGGATAATGGACTATAAAAGTTTCACTTTTTTTTAAAAAATATTTTATCTATAAAATTTTTTTATAAAAATAAATTCATACATTTACATATGTGATATGATACTTTTATTATAAAATATCTAACATATTATTTTATATATAAAACCATCACAATATGTATAAAATTAGGACGGTTTGTATATTTATTTTTGTATAGGTATCACTTCTTCTTCTTCTTCTTCTTCTTCTTTGGAATTTTCTTTTTTCCTATGCGTGCTTTACCCTAGTCTGGTTTGATCGTAAGGCTATAAAGCAAAGCTAGATGCTTGACTTGCTGCAATGAGATTAGAGATTGCATGGACAGCAAAAGATGGCATAAGGGCGCCGCACTGTAGCTCGATAAGTTGTTGGAGTTGTACTGGTTCTTCTTTTTGTGATCCAAAGTTCGCTTGAGATATTGATACTTACAGCAAGAATCAAGCATTAATCATTATGAATCATGATTTTGTCCAAAAGTTGATTTCCGGCGGAGAAGAAAACTGAAAATTGTGATGAAAATATGCATTATTTTTGCTTGAGAATTACTTGTGAGGCATTCATGAACATAAATTGATGTTTATAACTCCGGAAATTGTTAATATTCCCATACCAACACACGCATAAAAGAGTAGTGCAATGACGATAAAGCTAGGGAAAATGATTGAGATGCTGCTGAGGGATCCGTTCATTTATCCCGTTTTAATTTTTTTTTAAAAATAGTGATTAAGAAAATATTATTTAATAATATTTTAATTTTTTTTTCAAAATTATTTAAAAGTGTTAAAAAATGATGTGAAAAATAACACTTTCTTAACACTTGTTAACACTTCTAAATATTTTTTTAAAAAAAAAATCACAATTTTATTAAACAATATTTTCTTAATCACTACATAAAAATAAACTTGAAAAAATAAGGAACAAAATGCTTAAGCGGGATCCCTAACATTGCCCTAAAACGAAATTTTAAAAATATGCCGAAAAAGTACAACAGTACATGAACCATGTTCATTGTAGTTATTTAGCACGATTTATGAAATTTGAATCAAAGAGATCATAGAGATGCTGATCGAGTCACTTGATTAATTAAAATATATTTTTTTACTTAATATGTATATATATAGTTCGATTCCACCACTAGGGAAGTTTAATTTGTCATATTCATTTGGATTGTAAGATAGATAGTAAGATCCCAACCAGGAATTAGAAAGTCCAAAATAATATTGCTTAGCCTAGTACCCTTTAGTACACTCCACCTTTAATGATTTAATTATTAAGTGCTGCTTTCCTTGGCAATGTTCTGTATGGACAAAGACTATGATAAAATGACGCACTTTTTTATGGCTTAAAGGTTTCAACATAGACTCCTTTGATATAAATATAACAACCACCAAATAATGTCGACCACCAATTATCAATAAGCTGTACGAGCCATAAGGTCCTCATATCTACAGTCTTGGAAAGTTGTCGGTCAATAGGTGCTAAGTAAGAACTTGAACAGCCAAATCAATATTTTTAAATCTTAACCTTAGTCTATTGGGTTAATTATAAAGTTACCATCCACCATGCCTCCTTTACATTCTAAAACGGTTACCTAGCTATTGTGAGCCTAAGACCACTGGGATCGGTATTTTCAAAATTTGAATGATTTGTGGTTAAAAACATTGCATTAGATTTCATAAATGTTGCATTGAGCTACAGTGTATTTACCTTCATGTCCATATTTAAAGACACACTGTTCATGATATATTTCCTTTATTTTATTACAAAATCACTTCCTCTAACTTTCAGATTAATGCCACCACGATTTAAGTATTAATCAAGATTAATTAAGTTGAGAAAAAAAATTAGTTGGAAAATAATAATTTAAGTATCAGGTTAAGTTATTAATTAATATATGGTTAGTGTAATTGTAAAAATAAATTAAAAATATTATTATTTGTAACGAGTTATTTGCGATGAAGATGATCTCATTTTGATAAGAAATAGTCATTTTTATACGTAATAAATGATTGATGACAAATTATAAGCATTTCTCTTTATAGTGCATATTTATTTGAAATTTAGAAAAATTATAATGATGAGATGAGATGAGACACTTTTTAAATTTAAACGGGACCTATGTGACCCATTTCACCTCGACAAGAGAAAAGATTATTTGTAACAAGTTATTTGCGATGAAGATGGTCTTATTTTGATAAGAAATAGTCATTTTTGTACGTAATAAATGATTGATGACAAATTATAAGCATTTCTCTTTTTAGTGCATATTTATTTGAATTCTACTTTTTTTAATGATCAATTTGTTGAATTGGTAAGTAATGTGTTCAACTTTGAGAGATTTTGGTGATGGAATTTCATAAAATTCTTGAATTGAAAGCAATTTTATACTAATCCAGTTTGTATTTTTTTTAATAATTAATTTATATTGTGAACAAAAATAAATAATTGTAGCTAGATTCTAATTCCTATGTAAGACCCGGATGGTAGTTACTTTTGATGATCTATTGCCAAAGCTTACCTTAAATATCTATAGGCTATGTAGCCTATAGTTAACTCAATTTGTTTAATAATTAATAGAAGAAAAA
>QEOT01122562.1:0-10477 GCA_003123785.1 Pterocarya stenoptera | reverse complement strand
TATATGTTTTTTATTTATTATATATAAATATATATTCGTAACCGAGGAGGGAGGACACCAAAGTGAGTTAACTTGTTCCTTTTAATATCACCGTCATCTTCCGGTTGTCATTTTCTTTAATAAAATACGAAACGCACAGCAAAGGTCATTCTATTTCTCTCTACCACGTGTCATTTATAGCCGTTTATAGACTCACTGTTATAAATTAGTGAAAAATATTCATCATTCACAAAATTGATAATTATATATTTTTAATTTTAAAAATGTTGACATTGTTATATAAATAAATAAATGAGAAAATAAAAATGCTGCTATTTGCTGTCGTCAGCTCCGTGGGCAACCCAGACCTTTACAGCCCAGAAAAAGAACCTTCTCCTCTCTCTTTCTCTCTCATTCTTCCCACACGCAGGCTCACCAAACAGAAGATTTGCGAGACGAAAACCAGAGATGAATTGGGAGAAAGAAAAGAAATTAATTAGAGAGACCGAGAAAAATTCGCCATGAAAGCAACTCATCATTCTTTCAGCTTCTTTTTTATTCTTCTGTCTTTCGCTGTTATCTCTAACGGGTTTGCTGCTACTCTAAATTCTACCAGTACTCTTCTTCACACTCTACACCGGAGAATTCTTCACCAACCATTGTTTCCGGTAGGGTCGGCTCCCCCACCAGAGTCTAATCCGCCTCCTTCACCACCACCACCACCACCACTATCGGACCCGAGCTCCGAGTACCCTTTCTTCCACGAAGGCGGGTCTCCCCCGGATCAGATTCAACCGCCACCTGTCTCGTCTTCCAATGCCAATACCATGCCAATCCCGGTGGCAACGCAGCCTGCGAAGCAAACCAAAACCGTCGCGATTGCAATCTCCGTCGGGATTGTCACTCTGGGAATGCTCTCCGCGCTTGCATTCTTCCTCTACCGGCACCGTGCCAAACACCCTGGCGACTCTTCCGCAAAGCTCGTAGGAGGACGCAGTTCCGACAGGTTCGCGGGTGAAAACCGTGTCCCCCCGTCGGAATTCCTTTACATTGGAAACGTGGAACATAGCCGGAGTGCCATCACAGAGGCCAGCGGAGCCAATGGAGTGGGAGCAAACAGTAACAGGTCCCCTTATCACAAGCTCAATTCGATTAAAAGATCGGATCGGTACCGCCCAAGTCCCGAGTTGCAGCCGTTGCCGCCTTTACCCAAGCCTACCGAGGTGAATTCCCCGTCAGCCAGGTCCTCGTCCGACGATGAAAGCCACGACATGGCGTTTCATTCGCCCAACTGCTCCTCGATCAGTTACGAAGAAACTAGCTACTATACGCCGAGTTCCCGTACTCTAAGCTACACGCCATATAACGACAACAATGGCGGATCGGTCCAGGCTATTCCCGTCATTCCCCATTCCAAAAGAACTTCCCCTAAATCCCGGTTCTCGTCTTCATCCCCGGTCATGATACCGTCATTAATTAAGCAGGCTCAGCCCCCGCCTCCGCCACCGCCCCCGCCTCAGCCTCCATCTTCGCCACTACAGGCTCAAGTGGTGGAGACCCAAGAAGCAATTCCATATCCTCCCGTTAGACCAAAGTTTTCGTCACCACCGCCACCACCAAACATGGCGCGACTTCAGTCGATAAGCATCCCATCCAAGCAAGTTTCCGTAACTACATTTCCGCCCCCGCCCCCGCCACCGCCCCCGCCTCGGCCTCAGCTATCAACGCCAACTCCTCCTCAAGTATCAAGGAAGTCGTCGCTATCCTGGACTTCAAGCCCCAAAGCCACTTCTTCTTCTGAGAATGGGATAACAAAAACTACAGCAACTCAACGAATAAGTGAGAGTGAGAGGAGCTCTTGTGAGAGGCAGCTTGATTGGGATGATGACAAGGAAGGAGCAAAACCGAAGTTGAAGCCCCTGCATTGGGACAAAGTTCGGGCAACCTCAGAACGAGCCACGGTGTGGGACCAGCTCAAATCAAGCTCCTTTCAGTAAGTGGCAGCAGTAAGAGTTTGAGTTTATTTATTCCAAAATGCTAAGCTGAAATTATTTGATGAAGTATAACGTTCTTCTGATATTGGCAATGCTTCATTTGCTTTACAGATTGAATGAGGACATGATGGAATCTCTTTTCGGCTGCAATTCTGCGAATTCGGTTCCAAAAGAGCCTACTAGAAAGTCGGTTCTCCCTCCTGTTGAACGGGAAAACAGGGTGTTAGACCCAAAGAAGTCCCAGAACATCGCTATACTATTAAGAGCACTGAATGTGACTCGGGACGAAGTGTCCGAAGCTCTTTTAGATGGTGAGTAATCTCTTTTTCTACTTTCGCATGTCCGATCAGCGATTAAATTTCATGTCCTACTTAGTTGATACTTGATAGAGCAATAGATATGGTAGAATAGCTAACGATAAGGTAGAATAATAAATTTCCGTGCATCATGGTGTGAATGCTGATAGATACTTCCGATTTACTTTTTTATTGGTTGAACTTGCAATATACTTTGCAATGCTTAAAAGAATTGTCCAAGTTATATATTGTGCTGTGTATATAATTTTCTTGAGGTAGCAGGGACTTAATTGGATCTTGGCCTGATGGACAAAAGGGGAGAAGCTGGAAGATATCAAAACAAATATAAGAGTTAAAGAACTTAGATGAAAAGTCACCATGATTACAAAATGAAATGATAGTTGAAACAGTTGTAACGTGCCACTTACATCATTATGTTTGATTTCAAGTAATCATGTGAAATCTTCATCAATATGACCACACTGCTTCGTAAAATGAATATTTTTCAAAAGCAACCAATTCAGACCAAAAGAATATAAATTGTTTCTGAAATTATGAATGGGTACTTGAGATTTTGGGTAGTAAATACTAGATCATTGTATTGGGCATGCTACAACCAATAATACTCTAGATGGATTATTCTTTATCTCTGTTCATAAAGCCTGACCCACAGTGCTTTGTTACTTTTCAATTTCTCTACGCCAATTTCTTGATCCCTTTGATTTAGGAAAAACTTATGTAAGAACCAGGGTTCTAAAGCCTTCATTCATGTTTGCATTGGCACAATTAAACACCAAACATTAGCCACAACCACTTCCAGAGTCTAAAGAAATCCAATCAAACATAGTGGCCAAGCAACATGTTTTTCTTTTATTATTATTTTTTTTATAAGAGTGGCCAAGCAACAGCTAGAGCTACATTTGGGTAGTGAGGTGATTTTAGATGATCTGTGAATAGAAGTGAAAAAGTGGCGAAAAAGTAATGATAAAATATTGAACATCACTCCACTACCCAAACACAGCCTTAAGTGACACTTTGAATGTATCTGAAAAGTAAAGTGGAAATTTACCATATGACTTTTGCTTAAAGGGAGATAATTTTAATAAAACCTCTTTTACAGCTAGTGCAGCTCAATGGCCTTTTTAGAAATTCACAAAAACCATTGCAAGGTACATGAAGCAATGATGGTTGCTCTCAAATTGCAACTACTTGATAGTGAAAGCATTTCCTGTACATACACGGAAGCCACACTGTTCATATATTTACGGTATATTGGAGAACAAGATCATCAGAAGATGTGTATAAATGCTGCAACATTCAGTTCGTTTCACATACAACATTGCACAATTACATATATAATCAACAGAAAATACACACCAATGTAAAATCTTATATTCAGAAAAGTTAATTTCACAAGGAGCATCCCGAGCGTTTTACACAATGAGATCTTCTGTTAAGACTATAATTATGTAGTTTATGCCAAATCATCATAGCTCTGTCTATCTATTGTTTGCCCCCTTACCATCCATGCTAAGCCTTACTTCAACTCAATCGGGTTCACCAAGCTAACCATTTAAGTACTCCCAATAACTGATATAACATATATCGCTGGTTGTTTCCAAATGTTCTAATCTTTTATTATTTTTTCTTCCTTTTTTAAAATGATACATGCACAAACGTCACCTCGAAACCAGTAGAAACTGATGTAATGAAAACGTATGTGCTAATTCATCGGCATTTGGCTTTAACCTTGAAAACTTATATTTTACAATTCCATTCCACTACTAGTGTGTCTGAAGAATTGAAGAGACAAGCAGATTTCTCCAAATGTTTACTAATGTCTTTGCCTGCATTTCCTAATGCTGCATCACATGCATTATGTGTTTGCCTGCAACAGGTAATCCCGAAGGCTTGGGTGCTGAGCTTTTGGAAACACTGGTAAAGATGGCTCCAACTAAGGAGGAAGAGATAAAACTTCGAGACTATCGTGGTGACATCTCAAAACTAGGGTCTGCAGAGCGATTTCTCAAGGCAGTTTTGGATATCCCATTTGCGTTCAAAAGAGTTGAAGCCATGCTGTACAGAGCTAACTTTGATACAGAAGTTACATACCTGAGAAAGTCTTTTCAAACCCTTGAGGTATTTTGGCCGAAAGTTAAATATTAACAAGGTTCAATTCTGTGTTATTTGATCTATTAATGTCATCAATTTTGACTCATAGAAGCTCACACGCCTAGATTTATCATCTGTCAGGCAGCGAGTGAAGAATTGAAGAACAGTCGATTGTTCTTCAAACTCCTTGAAGCTGTTCTCAGGACAGGAAACCGAATGAATGTTGGAACCAATCGTGGTGATGCCAAAGCTTTTAAACTTGACACACTCTTAAAACTTGCAGATATAAAGGGAACAGATGGGAAGACCACATTGCTCCACTTTGTGGTCCAAGAGATTATCAGATCAGAAGGTACCAGCACTGATTCAACAAATGAGAATGTCCAAAACAAAGTCAATTTAAAAATAGAAGATAATTTCAAGAAGCAAGGGCTGCAGGTTGTGGCTGGGTTAAGCAGAGACCTCGGCAATGTCAAGAAAGCAGCAGGAATGGACTCAGATGTCTTGAGCAGCTATCTCTCTAAGCTTGAAATGGGACTTGACAAAGTCAGATTGGTTTTGCAATGTGAGAAGCCAGATATGCAAGGGAGATTCTTCAACTCAATGAAACTATTTCTGAAAGAGGCAGAAGAGGAAATTGTTAGAATCAAGGTTGATGAAAAAAGGGCATTGTATATTGTAAAAGAGGTCACAGAATATTTCCATGGCAATGCTGCAAAGGAAGAAGCTCATCCATTCAGAATTTTCATGATTGTAAGAGATTTTCTTGGCATACTGGATCAAGTGTGCAAGGAAGTCGGGATGATGCAGGATAGAACAATGTTGGGTTCTGCCCGATCCTTTCGGATATCTGCAACTGCTTCACTACCAGTTCTCAATAGGTATAATGTGAATCACGACAGAAGCTCGGATGAAGAAAGCTTGTCTCCTTGACATCCTGTTAATATGACATAATGAACCTCTTAGAGAGACAATCACATAAGTAGATACTTCCTTTGTTATAGACTCATATCAGAGGAGTAGAATGATGGAAATGTGAAAGCACTTCAGAAGGAGTTTTTCAGTCATAAAAATCCCAGTCCACACATATATAGAGGCAACATTCAATAATTAACAAGACAAGGCTTCCAGAAGAAGAACTGTGTTCTGTTGTGATCACAGATGCATACAGTCAAATCTTGGACATCGATTATTTGTACTACTATGATTGAAAAGCAAGATGAGTGAGTGGTTCGTTCATCCAATTGGAAGGAAAAAGGGGGCATCAAAAGACAAGGACANTTACGGTATATTGGAGAACAAGATCATCAGAAGATGTGTATAAATGCTGCAACATTCAGTTCGTTTCACATACAACATTGCACAATTACATATATAATCAACAGAAAATACACACCAATGTAAAATCTTATATTCAGAAAAGTTAATTTCACAAGGAGCATCCCGAGCGTTTTACACAATGAGATCTTCTGTTAAGACTATAATTATGTAGTTTATGCCAAATCATCATAGCTCTGTCTATCTATTGTTTGCCCCCTTACCATCCATGCTAAGCCTTACTTCAACTCAATCGGGTTCACCAAGCTAACCATTTAAGTACTCCCAATAACTGATATAACATATATCGCTGGTTGTTTCCAAATGTTCTAATCTTTTATTATTTTTTCTTCCTTTTTTAAAATGATACATGCACAAACGTCACCTCGAAACCAGTAGAAACTGATGTAATGAAAACGTATGTGCTAATTCATCGGCATTTGGCTTTAACCTTGAAAACTTATATTTTACAATTCCATTCCACTACTAGTGTGTCTGAAGAATTGAAGAGACAAGCAGATTTCTCCAAATGTTTACTAATGTCTTTGCCTGCATTTCCTAATGCTGCATCACATGCATTATGTGTTTGCCTGCAACAGGTAATCCCGAAGGCTTGGGTGCTGAGCTTTTGGAAACACTGGTAAAGATGGCTCCAACTAAGGAGGAAGAGATAAAACTTCGAGACTATCGTGGTGACATCTCAAAACTAGGGTCTGCAGAGCGATTTCTCAAGGCAGTTTTGGATATCCCATTTGCGTTCAAAAGAGTTGAAGCCATGCTGTACAGAGCTAACTTTGATACAGAAGTTACATACCTGAGAAAGTCTTTTCAAACCCTTGAGGTATTTTGGCCGAAAGTTAAATATTAACAAGGTTCAATTCTGTGTTATTTGATCTATTAATGTCATCAATTTTGACTCATAGAAGCTCACACGCCTAGATTTATCATCTGTCAGGCAGCGAGTGAAGAATTGAAGAACAGTCGATTGTTCTTCAAACTCCTTGAAGCTGTTCTCAGGACAGGAAACCGAATGAATGTTGGAACCAATCGTGGTGATGCCAAAGCTTTTAAACTTGACACACTCTTAAAACTTGCAGATATAAAGGGAACAGATGGGAAGACCACATTGCTCCACTTTGTGGTCCAAGAGATTATCAGATCAGAAGGTACCAGCACTGATTCAACAAATGAGAATGTCCAAAACAAAGTCAATTTAAAAATAGAAGATAATTTCAAGAAGCAAGGGCTGCAGGTTGTGGCTGGGTTAAGCAGAGACCTCGGCAATGTCAAGAAAGCAGCAGGAATGGACTCAGATGTCTTGAGCAGCTATCTCTCTAAGCTTGAAATGGGACTTGACAAAGTCAGATTGGTTTTGCAATGTGAGAAGCCAGATATGCAAGGGAGATTCTTCAACTCAATGAAACTATTTCTGAAAGAGGCAGAAGAGGAAATTGTTAGAATCAAGGTTGATGAAAAAAGGGCATTGTATATTGTAAAAGAGGTCACAGAATATTTCCATGGCAATGCTGCAAAGGAAGAAGCTCATCCATTCAGAATTTTCATGATTGTAAGAGATTTTCTTGGCATACTGGATCAAGTGTGCAAGGAAGTCGGGATGATGCAGGATAGAACAATGTTGGGTTCTGCCCGATCCTTTCGGATATCTGCAACTGCTTCACTACCAGTTCTCAATAGGTATAATGTGAATCACGACAGAAGCTCGGATGAAGAAAGCTTGTCTCCTTGACATCCTGTTAATATGACATAATGAACCTCTTAGAGAGACAATCACATAAGTAGATACTTCCTTTGTTATAGACTCATATCAGAGGAGTAGAATGATGGAAATGTGAAAGCACTTCAGAAGGAGTTTTTCAGTCATAAAAATCCCAGTCCACACATATATAGAGGCAACATTCAATAATTAACAAGACAAGGCTTCCAGAAGAAGAACTGTGTTCTGTTGTGATCACAGATGCATACAGTCAAATCTTGGACATCGATTATTTGTACTACTATGATTGAAAAGCAAGATGAGTGAGTGGTTCGTTCATCCAATTGGAAGGAAAAAGGGGGCATCAAAAGACAAGGACATAGTGTATTCCCTTCACCGAAGTGCACGGCCAGCTGAGTAATTTCTAAATGAAAAAGGGAAAAACAGACATTTTTTCGTCGAACCAAAGCATATTCTATAGTTAAGATACGTTCCCTTATTTTAGATCAGATTCCCACACATTTTCAAGAGATCAGATGTTTTCTTGTTTTACCTATGATGCCTTTATCTGCATTTATTTGATAAGTTATTAATAATAAGTTGCAGTTTTTTCAGCACTTCTTTTGATTTACAAGCACCTCACTCTCGATACCACATACTGTAACCTATACATGTTGTTTTCTTCCCTTACACATTACTCTTTATTTTAAATTGTTCAGAGTGGCAGTGGAATACCAAGCTGGCAGTCCTCTTTTTTTCTTTTCTTTTTCTTTTTTTTTTTCTTTTGTACATTTCAGATCTCAATTGCTTACCAACTACGCCTACCTCACACAACGAAAATGATGAGACATTGTTGCGGATTCCTCATGCCATACTTGAAAGGAGGGTGAGAAAACGTCGCAAAGAAGTTTTGATCTTATGGCGAGGACTATCACCCGTCCAGGCTACATGGGAGGGACTATTGCGAAGAAGTAATCACCATTTTCTTTCATTGTGATTATAGTCAAATATAGGTTCGAAACCACAAGGTACTAAGGGTCCTACCATGTTACTCTTTATTTTAAATTTGTAATTTTATTTGTTGTTATGGTAGATTTTAAATGATTTAATATATTTGTTATTTATTTAAAATGTATCACGTTAACTCGTACCATGCAGATGATAATATTTATATTAAAAAAAATAGAACATTTATAAGAAATAAAGAAAGATTAAAAAAAAAAAACTACAAAAACGTACCAAAAACTACATTTATAACGTACCAAAAGAACATGAAAGCTCCATCTATGACGCCTGCAGTCTTTCATGATCTCTTAAAGGAAGAAGTGGCGGGTGGTGCTTTTATCAAATGGAGAGGTCGTGATTTATGGCAACAGGCAATGGTGAGAAGAAACGACACCGTCCCGCTACCCACTCTACTCTTGGGGACAACACAGTAAACAACGGCATATCTTTTCATGCTAAAGACGTGCTGTTTCTAGCAAATAAGGAGAAAGGAACATGGTTATGGAGTCGTCATTGAATTCTAAAGATAAAATAGCGAGGCATTAACATCTAGTTATTTAATAAAAAATTAAAAGCTTAAATTTTAAAAACGTATTTATTTATTGGATGACTGTTATTGTAGTTTGCTAGACAGCTTTTAGCAACAACTAACAAGTGGATGTATGGAATGGGATATCCTGTGCAATGTCTGTTTCTCGGTTTTTTTATTTGATGGACAATGATTTCTGATTCTTTGTCAAAATAGACAGCCACTTGTTTGTTAAATCAGCCTTGACAATGCCTCAAATTAAGCAAATGTCAGATCAGCTCAAAGGTTATTTAACTCCAAGGGTGGCTGGGTGGCTCTGCTGCCATCCCACTAGATATTTTGTTATTATTATTTTTTTTATATGTATTTTTTTAATATATATTTTTTAAAAAAATTTACAACATTATTAAAAAAAATTTTCTAAATCATTAAGTTAAAAAAAAAAATAATGAAAAGAAAAAAACCAATGATAACTCCCAACAAGAGGTACTAGCGGGATGAGTAGCTTTTTCCTTAACTCCAACTCCAACAAAGAGCCTTTGTGAGTTGCAAATGAATGAATAATTAAAATCTCGTTTGGATAGTAAAAATATTTTATCTTATCTCATCTTATAATTAAAACTTTTCTAAATTCTCACATAAAATATAATAAACAATTTAACTTTTTCAAATCTCAAAACAATAATAATATTAAAAAATAACATTATAACAATATTTTATTTAACTTTTAACTTTCATCTAAAATTATCTTATCTCATCTCACTATCCAAACCACACCGAGAGCTCTCTTTATGTTTTGGCTTTTATGAAACCTTTCACATTAATTAGAAGTTTTCGTTTTAACATGAAAAATTCTATTCATCATCTTTACACACCACACATCACATTTTTTTTTCTCTTGCCAAATATGTGATATATGGATGATGAGTAGAATAATTCAATTAGTTTAAGAAGAATCAAACCATTTAAAAAAAAGTGTGGTGTGTAGTGTGTGAGGATAATGAATAGCAAAACTCTTTTAATATTAAGTTCACTCTTATGTATTTGCTACTTAATAGAATATTTTACAAAGGATGAAGCTTTTATGTATGTTGGTTGTATCACGAAGTTTTGGTTTTAATTTAAGACTTTATAACATGTTTGAGTTATGAAAATGATAGATTAACCAAAAGAATTTTGTGTATTAGGCTAACAAACCAACTTGACTTCAGGGTCATGAGTCTGTATTTCATTGGGAATGGCAAAGATAGTATATTTGGAGGAAAGTGATTCTGCTTTATAATTTCACACTGAGATACCAAGACACTCACACACCCCCGACTTGGGGGGTAATATTTTCTCTATGTCAGAAAACAAATTGGAATACACAGCGGAAACGATATTACCTCATAGGAAATATCTTGGATCTAGTGCGGTTGTTCCACAAACTCTCCAGCGTCGTTATTCGTCCACGATCTTCACATCGATGGTGGAGTGTGCTACGTGGTAATACCAGAGCAACACTCACACATTCCACAGCTTAGATGCCCTG
>QEOT01122561.1:0-25202 GCA_003123785.1 Pterocarya stenoptera | reverse complement strand
CCCCCCCCCCCCCCCCCCCGAGGGCGGGCACAGAAAAAAAAAAGGAAAAGAAAATTCTGATAATTTTTTAGCCTCCAATCAATAATATATCATTCCTCACATTAATTTATCCACCTCAAAAATCTAAAAAAAAAAAAATCCACCACTTGCACACATGAAACTTTATATATCTCAAGAACTAACAGAATCTAAACTTTCTTTTTGTCAATGAATGGAAGATGAAACAACTTGCTTACAGTTTTCTCAAGGCCTTTGAGAACTAGAGGGTTACATTCAATGATACCATATCTTCTGCTCGTTTTCCTGTGGAAAGACAATCCCCACACCATTTACTGGGATGAGGAAAAAAATACGAGGTATTGATAAAACAGAGGAGAGTGGATCATACTTTCCTTCCTTCGTCACATTTCTTAATGAGTGTACAAATGCAGGTCGAATGTCAGATAGATCATCTGCTAATTGATTGGTCGGTGGTTGTATATAAGCTGTTTGCATCAACAGTTCAATCAGCCGGCTTCCAACCTGAAAATTTCAAGGGCAAAGAGAACCATTTTAGAAAGCATACCAACAGAAACAAATAACCTTTTCCATGTCATTACAAGATATCTTCAAACCTTAACCCTAGCATCCTGGCCCCACGGTTTTGAATCATCCTGTCCCTTCACTATCTGCTTCACTGCTAGCAGCTTTTGCTGCTTCATCAAATTAGTGACCTTTTTTCTTAACTTCTCTTGTTCCTTGATAATAGTATCAGAGTCACCTCCTTCATTTTTCTTATCTTTATCACCCTTTTTGTGTTTTGTTTTCTCCAAGAATTTGTGAATTCTAACCTGACACATTGAAGAAGTGACACATCAGTGCTCACTGTGGGATAACGAGTAGGGTTATGGAAACTGCTTTGCTTAGTCTATATGAAACAAAGGATAAGGCACTTCATAATGTAAGAGAGGAAACTAGTCTGAAAATCATAACCCCACAGTCCATGCCCCTCAATCTCATCAATGTTGTCACAATTTGAGCAACTTATACATAAACACCCATCACGTAAGTGCTAAAATAAGAATTTCATGATGGCACAAAATGGTGTATAAAAGTATAACTGTTTTTCAACAGAATTCTTTTTTTTTATAAGTAAACAAATTATATTACTCCAGGCCTAGCCCAGCATACACAGAGACAACCCTGACTAGGAGGGTGCAAGGGATACAAGTAGTTTTTCAACAGAATTCTTACTTTAGAGTGTCGGCCACGCCACACAATTCTTTCATTCCATGTCTATAATCTGCTTAATCACATTAAGTACCCCATTATGAGAGGAAAAAAAAAGGAACCTGATATGATTCTGGTGTATCCATATTTTTTTAAGCCAGTATAATTAATTGATGTAACTTTCCTGCTGTTACAAAAATGTTGCTGGCCAATATTTTACAAAAACCAACAAATTTTCAAAAACACACCAACATGCATAAATGGCTTTATCTCAGTCAGCTTGCTCCTAAGACAACTTTTCATCTCATCTCATCTCATCATTACAACTTTTCCAAATTTCCACAAAAATATAATAAAAAATTCAACTTTTTCAAAATCTCAAAACAATAATAATATTAAAAAATAATATTCTAACAATATTTTATTCAATTTTCATCTTAACTCACTATCCAAACGGCACCTAAATCTCAGGCTCGTAAAATCATCATTATTATGACTAAAAAATTATCTTGCTCCATGGTTTTAAAATGACAATTATGACAGTCACCATTCACCAATTTATCGGTTCATCACTATTAACAAAAATTCTAAACATAAACCCCAATGCATTTGAAAGATCAATAAATCTTTAGTTTGTATCTTCTTATTCATCACCTCTAAACCAAGTTTAAATGCACGCACATCTCTTCAATCAATCCTAGTGAAAGGATGAAAACTATTGGATGACCAAATGAAAGGATTAAAACCAAAATGACAATGAAATTAATGAGGAAAGAAACTTCCTACCTCCTGCTCAATGGCATCACCTATCATGCAAGCGGCCTGTACCACCCTCGCAGCCCCGTGTTCACCTCCTGTCATCAATAAACCCGTCAACTTATGCATTGTGATAACCGACATCATGTCAGCCGGCAACTGGTCAAAATACGGGGCATATGCTGCCCTGTTCTTCCCATTCCGGCACAACACTTGCTCCTTTTCAATGGCATCCCGCAAAGGCTCAAACCAACCAAGAAACAACGACTTCATATACGGCAAATTCGGGGCCAGCTTCTGCTCGCACATATCCATCAAAAGCTCCTTATACTCGTTTGCCGCTTGTTCCCATGCCTCGGTCTCAATCTTCACCTGCCTCCTCCTAATCAAGTGATACTTCCCTTGCCCCATTCCCCTCACCATTTTCTGCTGCCTCCGCCGCCTATAATCAACCAGCCTCTTCTCTTCTTTACTCATTTCCTGCAATAATTCTTGAATCTCCTCGGCAACAGAGGCGTCTTCCTCCACATCTGTAGATAAAACGGCCTCGGCCTCGGCCAAACTTGCATACCCTTTGGGACAAAACCCTCTAAGTCCAAAACTTGGCCTCCCCATAAAGTCCTCATGTGACAGAACTTCGCCATTTCGACGATAACCCATTTCCGTAAACCCATAATCCGAGCAAGCGCTAAGCTCAGAGGGCCTAAATCTGAATTTCTCGGTGAAGACCCGGTCCTGGGTCAGACCCAGAAAGCTATGAACCCGTCTGAGGGAGTGGGAATTAAGGCCAAAACCCTGGGGCTTTGAAACAGCTCGCTTGGCAATGTTGCTCCACATGGCTGTGGAAATCCTTGAAGTATTTAGAGAAAAATTTATTTCGTTACGAAAGGTAAGTAAATGATCGGTCTTGCTGCTGAGATTTGCAGAGACTATTGGGGTTTTACTAATGGGCATCAATTTGAATAATATTTTGAGGGAAATTAAATTGATGGAATCGAGTAGGATTGGGATGTCGAATGGGATTAGAGGAAATGGGTTTGAAAAGAAGTTTGCAAAGGAACTGAATTCACATAGAGAGCGTGTCTAGTAGCCGCCTTGAAGCTAAACCCTTCTGGGGTTTTACTAATGGACATCAATTTGAATAATATTTTGAGGGAAATTAAATAGATGGAATCGAGTAGGATTGGGATGTCGAATGGGGACGAAATGGGCTGGAAAAGAAGTTTGCAAAGGAACTGAATCACATAGAGAGCGTGTGTAGTAGCCGCCTTGAAGCTAAACCCTTCTTAAACCTTTGTTTTGCCCTGCATCTCCCCGTCCCCTTGCTTTCTCTGAAGTCGAAGTCTGAACTGTGATGGGTTAAACATGTAGTCAATGGTGCATTACGTAGCTTCCACTTTGGTGACGTGGACCAATAATAGATTCGGGAATTTCAATACTCATATATTGATTTTTAAGAGCATAGATGCATTTTTTTATAGCCGGACTGATAATGAGGTTGTTGCAGGATTAAGAATGTTTAGTCCTCAATATGCTGCCTCTATTACAACTATGTCTCGGATGTTAATGGCAAAGATGAGTAAGATTGATCGGCTTAACAATTAAATATCTGAGTTGTATCAAAAGCTTGTTAATAAAAGTAAAAAAAATAAAAGATTAAAACAAAAAAATAAATAGTTGAATAAATTTATGGACTAGTATGCTCATAACCTGCAACCACGAATAGAGAAGCTGAAACGAGAAAGAGAAAGATAGAGAACAAATACAAAGTCAACATTAGCAGCTAACAGCAAAAGTTCAACGTTTACGAGAAAAATATGGATAGTCTGCAGTTAATTTCCCTGGCTTAGCTAAAGAAAATATGCATCCAACATATTTTGTAATGTTGACTAAGTAAGTTTTGAAGAACTGATAGTTTGTCTTGTTCTCATTTCCATTTATATAAAATCAATCTTAAATTTCATCTAATTCGCATTAAATCTTCTATGCTCTCTATAATCCATCTGTATTCTCACTCTCTAAACTTTTTTCTCCTTTTTTTTTACGATGGCTCGACAATCTTCTTCTAGCAATCCCCTTGCTCACTATATGGGGTATTCTGCACCTAGGCCACCAATTATTTCTGCATCAACCATAGGTGTCATGATGCAGCAAAAGAATGATCTGACTAACAAGTCAGATGATGATGCAATTTATGAACTTGTGAGCCTCGGTACTCGATGTTCATCATCCATTGTCGCATTTTTCAGCTGTTGCAATCCAGAACTCGTGAGGTTGAAAGGCTTAATGAGAAGATTTATGAATTTCAACAACTTGTTCACGAGTCTAACAAAAAATATAAGACTTAAAGCAGGAGAATAAGGATTTGAAATCCTTGCTTGACTCTTCATTTCATCTGCCTAATCTTTTAGATAAGGATAACATGTTGAAATGTGAAGAACAAGAACGCTTGAAAAATGAAACTAAAAGTATCAAGTTTTTGTAAATCGTTTGAGATAATAAAATAACAATGTTTAACAGATTTTCATAGCATGCATCATTCATATTTCTCTTATAATCATGCATAGTCTATCTTCTGGCAGAGATTTTGTGAAAATGTCTGCCAACTGATCGTGTGTGCTTGTGAATTCTTGTACAATATCGCCCTTCTGCACATGATCTTAGAGAAAATGATATCTAATCTGCATCTAAGTAGCTGATTAGATCGAAAGAAATGTACTTAAAATATCATAACCCTAAGTCAATTGTACCAGAAAAATATCTAACAATACGTTTAACTACAATTAAATGAGTTTCTTTTAGAGATGATTGAAAACATGCACATAAGCATACACTGAAATATAATATCTAGTCTAGTGGCTGTCAAATATAATAGACTATCAATCATACCTCGATATACCTTTGAGTGAACTAACTTACTTGTTTCATCCTTATCAAGTTTGGTGGATAGGCTCATTGGTATTCCAATTTCCTTCGTACTTGATTTGCAATCCGAGTAAGAAGTTAAGTTCTCTCATCATACTCATTTCAAATTCTTCATGCATACTCTTAGCAAAAAATTAGCATATATTTTCATTAGTAGTACCAAATATTATATCATCCACATAAATATCTCATGAAGGTTCTCTTAGAATTTGTTCCGCTAAATGATATTTTCTGATGTCTCCATGTTTGACTTTCTTTATTATGCTCTCTTTGTTGCGATTGCGACTATCCAGTTTATTTCTACCTTCTGTTTCTTCATCAACAGATTTCTTGGAGAGTAGATGATTAGATTCATCAAATACAATTTTACTTATTCCAATGATCTTCCTTTTCGAGTTGTCTTCAAATGTCACGTGTCCTTCTTTTTTAGATGTAAGATGAACTTAGTCTTATATCCTGTCATGTGTCTTAAACATCCACTTATCTAAAAACCATTTACTTTTACTTATGGAGGACTTCAAGCATACCTACAAAAACAATTAAAATGATTTTTCTTGATACCCAAGTTCTTTGACTCCTTCATTTGTTAGTGTTAGAAGAAACAAGGTTTTTAGGTATCCATATGACCCTAATAGTCATTGTATGTTTTCTTCTAATAGGACAAGTATGATAATTATGACTATTTCTATTACAAAAATTACAGATAACATGTAACCTATACGAAGAACTTGAGTGATTATAATAGTATATATTTTTTTTGAAATTTTACTTTTATGAAAAGAATTTTGAATACTGGACTTTAATTTAGAAGAATTATCAAAAAAAAAATTTATAAGATTTGTATTTTTGTTTTGACATATATCCCAAGTCCGTCTTGTCAAAAATACATCTTTGACTACCAAGAAATTTTTCAAAATTTCCTTTTCCATTTGTAAAGTTTTTAACATTTTTTTTTAAATCAGTCACTTTCTTTTTCAACTTATGATTTTCATAGTTGGTAACGATATTTTCTTTTCTTAAAACATCAATTTCATTTATTAAAGAAGAATTTTTATTTTTCAAAGTAGTATATTTGATACCCAATTTTTCAAGTTTCATATACTTCTTCCAAGACATTTTACAATTCTTCATATGAAGGATTTTCAATATTGTCAAGATTTGTTACCTCAAAGTCGTCTTTAACCATAAGACAAAGATTTGCAAATTTTTCATTGCTTACTTCGCAGTCTGAGCTGCTTGAATCATCATCCTATGTAGCTTTCATTACTTTCTTGTCCTTGCTTTGATCTTTTTTCAGCAGAGGACAATTCACCTTGATATGTCCTGGTTTATTGCATTTATAACAAATTAAAGAGTCATATTTACCTGTATCTTTCTTGAAAAACGTTTTGGAGGATTTCCTTAAAGGAGCTTTCTTTCTCTTTAAGAATCTCTTAATTCATCATCGTAAGTTCTTCATCTTTGTCGTCAGTTTCCTCATTTTCATCACTTTCATTTTAATGAGGAACAACTTTAAGTACCAAACTCTTCTTTGGCTTTCCTTCCTCTTCTCCTATTTTCAATGTGTACTCATGGGTGTTAAGTGACCCGATGAGTTCATTTACTTCAATTTCTTAAGGTCTCTAACTTCAAGAATCGCCATCACTTTTGATTCCCAATGTTTTCGTAGAGAGTTGATAATTTTTCTTACTATCTCCAAGCTGAAATAAATCTTGCCGAGAACTGTTAAGCTGTTTATAATGTTAATAAAACAAGTGTACATAATATAAATAGATTCATCATCATTCATTTTAAGCATTTCATATTCATAAGTAAGAATATAAATTTTTTATTCATTGACTTGCGAAGTTCCTTCATAAGTAACTTCCAAGTTATCCTAAGTTTCATTTGCCGTCTTACAAGTCATTATTCTATTGAATTCATTCTCATTGAGAGCATTATATAGGAGATTCATAGCCGTTGAATTCAATATTATAATCCTATCGTCTTCACAATCGAACTCTTCTTCTTTCTTTTTGACATTTACTCCATCAACAACTTTTGTTAGAATATAAGGTCCATTTATAATGCATCTCCAAATTTTTTGACTTTGAGATTGAAGGAAATTTCTAATTCTAGTTTTCCAGAATGTGTAATTGTGTCCACAAAATAGTGGAGGCCGACTGCTAGATTGGCCTTCACCAAATGTAGTTGTAATATTAGCCATAAGATCTTAACTCAAAAGATAGTTAATCTTATAAAAAGAGTCATCGCTCTAATACCACTTGTTGCCTAGATGACTAACATAAGAGGGGTGAATTGAGATGTATTTAAAAATTAATAATTATAAACCAAATGCACAATATAAAATATGAGCGAAATACGAAGCAATAATAAAGATAAGGAGTAAGGTTAAGAGAGAAGCAAATTCAGTATTTTAACGAAGTTCTGCCCCACTGCCTAAATCCTCACCTTAAGCTACCCCTTGAAAATTCTCAAATCCACTATCCAATTTCCTTCAGGTGGAGATAGAACTTATTACACATTTGAGCAGTACCGCTACAAAGAATCCTTGTAGAACACCCTCTACACTTTCAATCACCTTACAAGTAGTGATTCAACGTCTATTCCCTATGTAGAACATCTTCTACACTTGCAATCACCTTACACGTGGTGATTCAACGTCTTCCCTGTGTAGAACACCTTCTACACGTACAAAGGTTATACACACCCTTTTATTGATATAGAGCTGATAGTGGGTAGGTTATCAGAAAACAATCCTCAATGAGTGAGATAAAAACAATACATCAAACTATATATCTCTTAAAATGAACAAAGGTTAAAGCTCAATGCTTAGAGAAGAGAGATTGAAAGTTTTGAATGAATGTTGTAAAACTTGCAATAATATGTTCTAAATTTGAAGATCTCAAATGGCTATATATAGACATATAAGACTTCATTTTTAAATTTAAAAAGATTCACATGTCAAAGACAAAGAAAGCCTACCAAAAAAGAGACTTCATGAAACCTTCTCTGATGAAGATGCCAAGCCATGGAAGAAGTACCATCGGACCACAGTAAAAATAGAGAAATAAATGGATGATTAAATCATGAAAAATGCTTCTTTGGCACACAAATTACTGAAAATGCAATCAGACCATTTTGGAAAAAAGAACTCAAAAGGGAAGGCTTGCATGACCCTATATACAAGGCCAAACCCATCCACTCTAGGAAAATCCAAAAAAGCTCATGAAGTCAACTCAAAGATGTCTCCCCCTTCAGAATGAGGACAATTGCTTGGAATTGCAGTGGCCTAGCCCAACCCAAGGCAATTTGATCCTTAAGGGCTAATATTAGAAAATATAACCCTGATGTAGTTTTTTTGTATGAAACCTTGGTGACGGAAGACTGCACCCCATCTATTGTACATAGTCTAGGTTTCCATCTTTTTGTGCACTTTTCAGTATCATGTAAAAAATTGGGACTACTACTAATGTGGAGACCGGGTGTAGATATTGAACCGGTTAATGTGAATATGAATATTATTTCTGCTTTGGTGTATTTGGATCCTCCTCATCATCCTTGGTTAATTACCTTTATATATACACCAGCACATTGGAATCAAAAAGCAAAATTTTGGAGTCACCTGAACTCAGTGTATCAATCTTTTCAAGGACCATGGATATGCATAGGTGATTTTAACGATATAACCAACCAAAGTGAGAAATATGGTGGACGACCAATCTCTAATAATCAGGGCAACGGGCTGAAAGCTTTAATGAATAGACATGGTCTTATTGACATATGATTCACGGGACCACAGTTCATTTGGTCAAATAATAGGCATGGGCCTGCTTTAATCAGAGAAAGACTTGATAGAGTAACAATCAATCAAGAATGGAGAATATTTTTCTCAGATGCTATGTTGCAACACCTGATTTCTTCAACTTCTAATCACAATCCACTCCTATTATATACAGTCTCATATACTCGTAAACCATCCTCTTTTAAATTTGAAGCCTTCTGGATTCGGAAACCACTTAGTCAGAATATCATCAGAGAAGCTTGAAATAATAATTTTCAGGATAACCTAGCATATATTCTTTGCAAAAAAATCAGAGCAACAGAGGATGCCCTCAAGCTATAGAATAAGACACATTTTGGAAGCATTTAAACTAATATTCAAAGATTGGAAAATGAATTGATGAAAATTCAAAATAATCCTGTTGACAGATATAATCAAAAAAGATAAACAAGTACAACAAAATCTTCACAAACAACAGAAAAATTAAGAGACTCTTTGGAAGCAAAAATCAAGAATCACATGGCTCACTTTAACATATTTCAATACAAGATTTTTTCATCTTTCAACAACAATCAAAAGACGAAGGAACTCTATAAACTCCATCAAACTGAGTCCAGATAATTGGTATACGGACCAATCTACAATTGAACTTACATTTATAAATTATTTCAAATCACTTTATTCCACTTCAAATCCAAGCTTCCCGACCAATTTGGATAATCTTTTTGAGAGATAAGTAACATATCAAGAAAATGAACCGTTTCATGCGGTGCCAATTGAGGAAGAAATATTTAGGGCTTTAAAGCAAATTTCGAATCATAAATCACCAAGGCCAAATGGTATGACAGCCTTATTTTTTCGACATTATTGGCATATCATCAAAAAAGATGTTATTAGTGCAGTGCAAAACTTCTTCAGAAATGGAAAATCGTTGCGACAAATCAATCACACAAACATTGCACTCATTCCAAAAACTCAAAGCCCAAATAACCCAAGCTAATACCGGCCCATTAGCCTCACAATATCATCTACAAAATTATCACCAAGATTATGGCCAACCATTTCAAAGCCACATTGAGCAATATCATTTCCCCATTACAAACAACTTTTGTTCTTGGACGTTACATCAAAGAAAATACAATAATTGCACATGAGTTATTTCATCATCTAAAAAAAAAGACGAAAAAAAATGTTTGATGGCCATAAAGCTGGATATGGAAAAAGCCTTTCATCAAGTGGAGTGGAATTTCCTATTCATGGTAATGAAACAGTTGGGCTACAGCATAGTATGGATCAACCTGATAAAATAATGCATCACGACAGCAACTTTTTCTATATTAATAAATGGTTCTCCCAAGGGATTCTTCAATGCTTAGAGGGGATTAAGACAAGGTGACCCAATATTACCTTTCTTATTCATACTGGTAACAGAAGTATTACCATGAATCCTCCTAAAATCAGAAGCGCAAGGTGCTATGGAAGGTGTCAAAATCAGCAGGAATAGCCCTTCAATTTCTTATCTTCTTTTTGCAGATGATACGATTATTTTTGCAAAAGCAACAGAAAGGAGTGCCAGAACCATATAAGAGAGTCTCGACATATATCAACAATGGTTAGGCCAAAAAGTTAACATGCAAAAATCCTTCATTTTCATCACAATAAAAACCAGCCAAAAAGTAAAAGAAACAATCAAGCAATGGCTACCATACAAATTAGCTTCAGAAAAAATGAAATATCTGGGCCTCCCGACTTCTTTTAGCAGGAAAAAAAGGAAGACCATCATAAGATACTTAGTAAAGTGGAAAAGAAATTGGAAGGATGGAAACTTAAGCAATTTTCCCAAACGGGAAGAACAGCATTGATAAAAACAGTTGCAAACACCATTCCAACTTACTTTATGGCTTCCTACAAAATCTCCAAATCAGTATGCAAGGCACTTGATACAAGTTTTAAAAATTTTTGGTAGGGTTTTCCTAAAGGAAAACATCACAACTTAACTCTCAAATCTTGGAAGTCAATATGCCAACCAAAAGTTATTGAAGGTCTAGGAATCAGATTGATGGCAAACATGAACCAAGCAATGCTAGTAAAAAAGGGATGGGAGATGAGCAAAGGATAAGATAGACTCTGGTATACAATATTATCTGCAAAATATCTCAATAACACAGACTTCTGACAAACAATTTCAAAATCGACAGACTCAAGTGTATGGAATGGGATATTGCAAACAAGAGATATGCTCAAAAAAGGAAGATGCTACCAGATCAGTCATGGAAGTTCGGTTAATGTATGGATACAACCATGGATCCCCACTATAAGCAATTTCAAGCCAAAACTACTACAAGGTATGCAAGAGACACATCCACTTCTAACAGTTTCAGATCTCCTTACAGATGTCCCCAAATCATGGAATACTCAAAAAATGCAAGAGTTGTTTGATGAAAAAAGCATAACAGAAATACAAAAAATACATTTGCCTTATGTTTCTCAGAGTCAAGACAAAATCATTTGACCCCAAGCAACTCAGGTGAATTCGTTCACTTGCATAGGGCTCGGACCAATCCTTCACTGCTCGGGACTCAATTGCACTGCACGAGACTCACTTTCACTTGCACGAAACTCACTTGCACTGCACAGGACTCACTTGCATTGCTCAGGACACAGCTACACTGCTTGGAACTCAAATGCATGGGACTCAGACACCTTTGACAAAAAGCTTGGAGTCCAGCTTGGCGAGCCCATCACCAGTATGACAAGTGGGCATGCATGGGACTTGGAGAACCACCTCGCACGAACTAGCAGGAATGCATGGGCTTGGAGTAGCCCTTCGTGCCTGGGGCTAGGTCCAATCCCTCACTGCTCGAGACTAAGTTGCAATGCTTAGGACTCACTTGCACGGGACTCACTTGCACGGCTCGGACAGCTCCTCACTTGCTTAGACATTCTGTTAAAATAGCTTACCAAATGATAGTCAATAATCAAGAGCCAGTTTCACAGCCAGCCACTCAGAACATCTAAAAAAAATATGGAAACTGAAAATCCATGATCGACATATGTTACTACTTTGAAAACTTCAATGGAATATACTGCCTACCAGATCAAGAATCAAATAAGTTATTCAAGAAGATCCAATAGAAGCATGCCAACTATGTAATCAAAAAAAAGAAACGACTCTCCATCTTTTTTTAAAATGCCCTATTGTTAGGGTTCTATGGTATCAAAGCTCATGGCTATTAAAGTTGGAAACCTTACCAATTCAATCCATGCTGGATTGGATAAAAATAATCACTTATTCGACTAAAGAGTTGGGACTACGAGAGGAAGAAGCACATCATTTTCAACTGTTTGCAGTGATAATTTTAGATTTTATCTAGAAGCAATGAAACGAAATAGTCCATAATCACACTTATTTTTCTCTGGAATCAGCAAAAGCTCAGTTAAACAGAATATATTAGGAATACAAGGAGGCATGGAAAGAAAAAAAATCCAAAACAGATGAAAAGTTGGAAGGCTCCTCCAGATAACTTTTAGAGTTTCGCATTTGATGTAGCAGTCAGAGATTCTTTTTAAGTGGCTTCAGCAGTTTGCAGGGATCATAATGGAAAAATTTTGGAAATCCAAACTGAAAAGCTTCCTACCTCCAATCCATTAGTAGCTGAAGCAAAGGCAGCTTTCCTAACCGCAAAAATGGCCCTCCAAAGGCAACAAGAAATGACAATTTTGGAAGGTGACTCATAGCTGATAATAGAAGCCATAAACAACAGTGAAACTAATTCTTATTGGCACATAGATCCAATCATTGAAGACATCAAGCGTATCTCTGATTCCCACAGTCTATGGAAATTTACAAAAATCCATCCACCTTAAACTTGTAGTTTATTATTATTATAAATATATGCAAGCTTACTTAGAAGAAGAAGAAGAAGGGAAAAAAAAAACTACTGAAAATGTGTGAATATACCCATGTGCAAGTTGACATCTGTTATGGAAAATTCTAGTATGCTACACATATATACCATTCTTGCTGTGAAAATTGCCCACAATACACATGAATGATAATGAGACTGATAGTGAAATAAATGCAGAAGCACATGAATCAAGCATGCACACACACAATACATAATATTTAACGTGGTTCGACAATGTGCTTACGTTCATAGAACTGTAAGGGAATTTTATTATAGAGGGGATTACAATTACACTGTGAGTTACAAGAGTTTCACTCTACTCACAAATCTCAACTCTCTCTTTCTAGGGCTTTTTCTCTCTCACAATATTGCTCTACACCATTTCTATTCCTCTCAGTTCAATCTGACACCTTATGAACATAAACATAAACATAACATACATATAGCAAATGACGTTGGAAATCATAATTTGGCAAAAACAGGGTTCTTCGCTATAGAGGGTGTTGAGCATGTCGTGAGCGAACAACCAATCCAACATTGGCTCGAGTGGTCTGTCAAGCGAGCTGCCTCGAACGAACTCTCTGTCCAACGTTCGCTCGAGCTAACCATGATCGAGTGCACCTTGAGCGAACTCACTGTCTGAGTTCACTTGGGTGTCGAGGGGTGTAATCGGTCTAGTTCGGTCTGGTTTTGGACATATTTTAGAACTAAACTCACGGTATGTACTGGTTTTGAAATTTGAAGAACCAATACCACACCAATTACACCCCTAAGCTGGTACTTTCGATTTTGCCAGTTTCGGTCCGGTTAGGTCCAGTTTTTTCGGTATATTATATAGTATATAATAATATAGTGATAATATATTGCAATATATTATAATTATATTATAGACTATAGTGATATAATATTAGTATAACTACTAATACAATAGACTATAGTGATAATATATAATTATATATATAGGATTTTAAAATCTAATATTATATTAATTAGTAATTTATCATATAATACAAAATTATTTATAATATAAAAAAATCATATAAAAAATATTTTATACAATATAAAAAATTAATATATATATGAACCAGTCCAGTCCAATTTGGTCCGATGTTAGAAAAAGAAAAATTAGAATCGGGTCAATTTTGATCGGTTTTGAGAAAAATGGAATCGGTACTAGACCAGACTGAACCCAGTACCGGACCAAACCCACCAGTTCAGTTCGGTCTGGTGTTAGAAAAAGAAAAACCAGAACCAGGTCAATTTTGACCGATTTTAAGAAAAATAGAATCGGTATCAGACCAGACCAAACCCAATACCAAACAAAATCCACCAATTCGATTCGGTTTAGTTCGGTTTACTAGTTTACATGTTTTTTTTCACCAGCCTTAAATGACGTGTCGAGCGAAAGCTGAGCGAACTTTCTACTTGACAAATTCTCAGCTAAAAAAAACCAGACTCCATAACCTAACATTTCTCATTCCACTTTCATGATCATGATTCTGCTTATATGGTGGGATGGTATTATCTTTCAACTTTTGATAATTGTTTTTTAATAATGTTGATCTAAGAATGATTAAATTATCGTATTTTATGTAATAAGATAAAAGTATGATATATATATAGCAATACTGATTTGTTTTATATATATGTATATATAAAAGTATGATATATATATATAGCAATACTGATTTGTTTTATATATATATATATGTATATATATTTTTGGCAATGATCTAAGTCGCTAGGTCATAGTGGTTTCATGTGCAGGGGTTTGGGGTGGCGGTACAGAGAGATTGGGCTGGGCGGTTGGGTTCTTTTCGGTCAAAAGTCGACACATGTACCTGTCCAAGTCCCGTGTTTCATACATGTGAACGCATAAATTTGAAACGCATTCTCTTTACTCGAAAACTGATCAACGATCAATTTTTACTAACGGGCGGCACGCCGGCCCAGCCCCTCACCAGTACTGAACACCTCAAAATTAGCTTCATCCCCGTACGAGGGTACAAATTTTGAGACCTTTTTATGTGCATACGTGCATGAGCCTATCTCCTCTTGCTTTCCTATTCTTCTATCTATGATTCTATCGTATCAAAAAAATTGAGAAAAAAAAAACATATATATTTAGAGGATGATATCTACGCAACATATTTTACAACTAATTATATGTTATAAAATAAAGATATTTTTATAAAATAATGTTAGTTTTATAAGATATTTTATAAAAATACTCCTCATTCTAAAATATTATTATATAAAACGTTGTGAAAATTAAGGTGTGTTTATTATTTTTTATATATTTATGTATATATTTCTCGGTAATTGGAGCCATGCATGCATGCTTTCTGTATCCACGTGTCCATTTGATCACTACCGTTCTCGTGTTCTTATCTTATGAATTTGCTTCTTACACATGGGTTGGGTGGGCAGGCAATTAGGTTATAAAAGTAAATAATTAACACTCAAAACAATAAGTTAATTAATAGAGTCCGGAAAAAATCTACAAAAATTTAAATTAACAAATTTATATTACTCAATATCGTATCTTTGATATATTATATTTTTTTTTTTTATGAAATATATATAAAACAAACAAGATTTTTATCACATTTATTTTTGTTACTAGCTAGCTAGGATCATGAAATGCCCATTACGATTTATACAAGGAGGCATTTCAAGCAGTTGTAACGTCTTTCCAAAATAATCAACTTAACCGATGTAAATTATCTGACACATAATTATTAACTATATTTTTTAGCGAAATATATATCATATTTATAAGAGCTGTCAGTTAATTAATTTAATTCAGCCTTTTTTTTTTTTTTTTTTTACCCGTGAGCTGTCGAACCGATATTGACGTTCCTGTTCTCAAGGAGCAACCACTAGCATCAAGTTTCACGTCCTCGTGTTCACACAGGCTCTAAGTTTAATATATGCGGCCTTAATAAATAAATTATATTTTTCTTTATCTTTTTTAAGTTAATGTCCGAAGGGTGACATAATTTAGTAAATCTATGCATAATCACTTGCATGCCCTTGGGCGAATCGTCAAAGGGCTCCTAATTTGATGCATGCTCATGAATATGCATGCCGCCCAGTAGTACTAGCTACTGCTCTCTTCGATCGGGAATTATGCCTTCCCGGCCAATTGATCACAACGCTGATCGATCGATCCCCTCCCATCCACAGTTAATCAGTACGTACGACATTAATTTCTAGTTTAATTAATTTGTTGCCTGTAGAGTCAGGGTTATGGACTGAAAACTATTATAAACACAAGAGATTACATAAAGTAAACCTATAAATTGATGTGATTTTCATATAATATGTTAGATCTACTTTATAATAAAAGTAAATTAATTTACAATCTAACGATGTGCCACATCAAGTCATATCAGTTTGTGGGCAGAGCCGACTCTTCCATTATGCGAGTTAGGCAATTGCGCGCCTAAAGCCCCTCATGGAAGAAGGCTCCCAAAAAAATATAAAGTAGAATTTAAATATATATTTATATATATACCCAATAAAAAGCTTTAATTAACTCAATAAGAATGAGAATATAAATAAGATCAAATAGATATTATGTCATTATTAGTTTTTAAAAGTATCACAGATAATAATTATTTTACCTATTCTCCTTCTAAGAATACACTTCTTTTTTATCATTATTAGTTTAATATATAATTAATGTGAAAATTATAAATAACAAAATCTAATTTTTCAGTATTCATAAAACGTTTTTGTATAATCCTTTGAAGAGGCAAGGGTTCACTTTTTTCCAAATGTGTAAGTTGTTTATAGAACTTTAGTGACAATAATAATTATAATTGTGTCTAAGAGTATAAAGTACTTGTAAAACTAGATTTGATAAAATTCTCTAAATAAAGAACTTCCTAATAAAGATTAAGTCACTTATTAATTGAAAATGCGGTATAAGATTAAATGTGATATAAAATCTTAATCAATAATTTACTTTACAAAATGATAGAAATTATTTTTAAATGAAAATATAATATAAAAATAAAAATAAATTTATTTAAATTTACTTTAAAAAGCCTCACTCAAAATTTTTACCTTAGGCCCGAAACCTATTGAGCCGGTCCAGTTTTTGAGTTTACTTTTATGTAATTCCTTTATACTGGCTAAAGTATTTTCAGGAGATTTATATATGATCATAGAGATATATATATATCGCGTGGATTAATCAAAAGTTTTTGTTTTTTTTTTCAATTTCATGGCCGGACAAGGCATATATATATATATATATATATATATATATAGATATCACTGTCAAAAACTCATTGACTAGTACTCTTGTAAAATGTCAGGAAATTTCCAGCTTAGAAGAAGTACTCTTTTGTTCACATTTCGTTAGCATGATCTTAATGTCTATAGCACACTGATCATCAATTAAGTTATAATATCCCAAATTACTTTTTAATTTTAGGTGTATTTTTTAGTAGCTATTGACTAATTATAAACTCCATATATAATCATGAATATATTACACATGAGTAGTAGTACTAGTCTTAATCTAATAATTGTTAACAGTCATGCATGACGACCGAATCTCTGACTCGCGCGGATCTTTGTGCGAGGATTGATTCTATTAATTAACAAGCAGCTGCATGGTATATATGTTGCAGTGATTAGTTAATTAATTAATATTAAATAATTCAAAATAATAAGTTAGTTAGTTGAGCTTGAAATTAAGTGTGACAACCATATAATTAATTATTGATCTATGAACTCTCAAAATTCAATATACCACATATACTAGAAAAATGTTTATTTTCTGTAATAAAAACTTACTTGGGTTGAGAGAAATAAATTAGGATAAACATGATCAGTTAGATCGATGTTACGCAAGTAAATTATAAGTAATAGATTAAATGACACATGATTTAACTCGCTGCCTAGCTCGCATGATCGATATAGCAGCTGATGATCAGTATAACGATTGATATGATTGGTTATGTAGCTGAGGACATGATCTTATGTTAATATATATTGAGACCAGCTAATTAAATATTTTATAAGTTTTTTGTTAAATTATATATTAATTACTTTATTGAACACATGCAGCTAGCTAGCTAGGGTATATTCCAATAAAAAGAGTCGGGCCACTATATATGCGTTCGGGACCAGGACCATCGAGTAGCTAGCTAGCACGCACAAGCGGGCAGAAATAAAAAATAAAAGAGTACTAGTACTACAACTCCCGATGGACCCTCAAAAGAACAAGGGATTTCTGTGTACGTCTTACATGAGTCATCCTCAAAATTGATTGTAAATATAAAAAGATTACATAAAATAAATCTATAAATTGATATAATTTTATAAAATTTATTATATTTATTTTATAATTTGATGTATTATATCAAATCACATTAATTTATAAATTTATTTTCATGTAATCTTACACTTTGTGGCTAAACTAGTATATATTTATCTAATCATATATATATATGATATTGGATTGAAAAACTGATCATATATATATATATATAACAACTGTGTGCGGTGGTATGATGGTATCAATGCAATGACTGTAAAGAAAACCAAGTTTATGCCAAATATACTATTATTATTCTTAATTCTCTCTATTTTTTGTTTTAAAAAACCACGGAAACCACGTTCAAACTTTTGAAGCTAAGCAGTTGTTTTCTCTCTCTCTCTTTCTCGCCCTCTCATTAATTATCTAGGTGTGTGCCAATTTATTTATTTGTTAGCTTTGAGATTCCCCAGGTTGTTGCATATACCCAGGAGTTCTATTTTGCGCGACCTGGTGTCGGAACCCTAGTTAGGTTTGACTTGACTTTAAAATCTCTATAAAACCTACACCATCTTCTCCAAGTTTCCTCTCTCTGTGTTGTTGAACAACAAGCTGCATACCCAATAGAAGGAAAGAAATTACTCAAATATGGTTCACTTAAGGTTTACAAGCTTCGTACTCGGGCTTCTCTTTATTATGCCTGTCCTTAGCGAGTCTTCTGCATATGCTCAACAAGGTAGAGAACTTTTATTCTCCATTAATATTATTTGTGTTCAAATTTAGCAAAACTACAACAGTTTTGAGATGGGTTGTGTTATGAGTCTTATGACCCTCCATCTGCGTGTAGGAGAGGATCAGGGGTACTTTGCAGCAAAGGAAAATAATATTGTTGCGGTTCCAAAGGCAAGGCTTGTTATTTAATTAATTACAAGTTGATCATCTGCTTTTATTTTTTGGATAGATATTTGGTTTCAGCTTATTCCATGAATTTTAATAGCGGAATACGTATTATCTTTCGTAAAATTTTGATTAACTGAGGCATAAAAGTGTGAACAGGCCGGAGTACTTCCTGATGGTGTTAATGCTGCTGGTTTGGGGAAAATATGGCATGGAGGAAGGAAATTAATGGCAGTGCAAAAAGTACTGTTGAGTGAAGAGATCGAGAGAGAAGATCATGGACTGAATGGACGGACTTCAGAGATTTCAGGTGCAACCCATTCTGATGGAATACTTGACCTTGAAGTACCGATCAAGGGGGCCGATTTCAAAGTAAAATGTAAATTGTGGGGTAAAAGTGATGCTCCTAAGAAACACAAAGCATATGGCTTTGTGGCTTTCACAGCTGATTATCATGGGCCGAAACGCCACCCTCCAAAACATAATTGAAAAGCATCAAAACCTTAATTTTAAGCTTCCTTTCTTTGTCTTTATAAATATTTAGTCCGGATGAAAATATATGTATGATCATGTGGTCATGTAATACTTGTACGTAATCGAAAAATTATGATGTTTTGTTTTGATGCTTGCAAAGGTCTTTGTTGAGGTCACGAAACACTACTTTGTTCTTTACAATCTGTTGATGATTGCGGGAGATGAGGCGAAACTTCCTCGTTCGTTATGAATATTTGTTGTCTGAATGCAGGATATCAGGACAGTAACGCTTCTGATAATTCTCCTGGTGGACTTTCACAAGATAAACTGAATGCTCAGGTCTCTTCCTGTCTCTCTTTCTCTCTCTCTCTGATCTCTTTCATCACTTATATTCCGTAGAAACATTTATTCTAGCTCATATGAAGAAAACAAAAAGTAGTGCACGTATGTTGCAGTCAATGTAAAAAACCCTAGCTGTACTCCAGTACTTTTTTGGATCTGCATTTCTTTTATTAATAAACCCAGCTATGGTCTTGCCAATTATGAACATGTTATATCTATTCGCTAAACAGCATGCATGCAGTTATACGTTTATAATCCGAGTTTAGTATTTCACTCTCATGGCGTTATTTAATTTATTTCATGCACGTTCACATGACCAGAATAATAGGAACATGCTAAGGCCAAAGTCATCGAAGTCTGCTAGCTTGGGAATTCCTAGGAGTACTATCAAGCCAGCCCAATTTCCAAACACGAACCCAGATCAGCAGTACTATCGAGACTCCAAGGCAGTGTCAAACAAAGCTGCCAGCTTGGGGATCAGTTCCTCGAGGTCTTACAAAACAGTCTCTGATCATCAAGAAATATATGATACTTCTGATCTGCAGAGAGATGAAACCCAGAGACTTCTTGAGGCAACCAAAGAGATTGTGAACCTGATGCACAAGGATTATGGGAAAATGGCTCGGCGTAAGCCACCCACAAACAATCACGACCCTTGGCGGCATTAAGTAAAATGGAAATTAAACGACGCTATGCAGATTGATAGGTTTAAGTTGGCACACAATTTTGCCCAAGTAGTTATAATATAGGCTTAAGCTTGCAGTAGTAGTACTGTTTTTTGTTTTTTCTATCTCGGACAAGTCAGAATTAAGTAGGACACATATAAAAGTGCTGTACGTACGTACATCAAGTGTGCTGCGCTGCATAAGCCTTTTGGTAGATCATGATCACTAGCTAGTTCTGTGAAGTGATATATTATATTAATGTAACAATGGTATTACTTTAATCATGTTTATTTTTAGTGTAGTAGTTTCATGGTGATCAGCTCTAAAACAATGCTATATATATATATTTAAATACTAGTTTTGAATCCAAATTATATGAAATAGGATCACCGTCATTAATCAATTCTGCTCCTAATTAATTAAAGTTTCCTTTTTTTTTTCTCTCCCATGCATCCATCACACACGAGTCATACTTCTTGTAATACTATTTCAATTATTAAAAGAGGAGTAGTTAAATATTCCTAGCTATCCTAGCTGCCTAGTTTCGACTTTTATACGCTATTTCATTAAAAAAAAAAAAAAAAGAATGTGATTTCAACGACCAATAATTTGTAAGTTTCCTGGCATGACATGATGATCATAATTAAAACCTTTCCTGCCTCGATTTGTAAGTTTCCTGGCATTACATGACGATCATAAGACAATATTCCTGCCCATCGGTCAAAGTTATACGTCGTGGGGGGTGGGTCAAGTATAACACGCAGCAGCTCATGAAATTACTAGCTAGCTATCACATTCATACATAAAATTCCTTTGATTTTACTAAAATAATTTACATTCTTATAATAAAGGCCATCTCTGATCAACTTATGATCTATAGATAGCTAGCTAGAAACAATGCTTATGTGATTTTTATTTATATATATATATCATAAAATGTGTACATGCAGTTTACATTCGCACGAGCTCCTTGATGTTGAATGGGGAGCAAATTGAGTCATTGATGCATCGTGTTGCTATGAGAGAATAGGCGGCTTCAGTAAGATGAAAGGCATCCCAAAAGAAGTTTTTATCGGCATGAAGGCAGGGAGTTATAAATGGAATGCACCCAGAAGTCCCATTTGCCCACGTAATACAACATGGGGAGTTCGAGTCCTCTAAGCCTGTACGTGTTAATTATTTGAACCAAAATAACTATTCAAGGAAGATCAAGGGAAAGAGAGCGTTACAAAACCTTTATTATGATATCTTGTTAAATCATCACATATATATATATCTAAAAAATTTAAACTGAAGGGAATATATGAATTTAATAATTTAAATCTAAATTATATTTTAAAGAGAGAGAGAGAGAGTGCATGAGAGAGTGTGTTACCATATTTAGAAGGATTTATGATTGCATCATAGCCAAGAAAATTAGCTTGGGCAAGGATAAAGGTGGAGCCATGGAGAGTGGATGTAAGATTGTTGAGAAACGCTGGGAGTCTCTGATTAAAAAATGACACAATCTGATTTGTTTCTTCCACACATTGCCCGACGTTGTGCTTCTTTTTCCTTGTAATTGATGGGATGCATCCAATGGGGCCGATTTCAAACATAATTATCTTCCTGCCTCCTAAATTATATAATCTCTGCGCGCGGGAACATATATATATATATATATATATAAATATATATATTTATATGCACGGAAAATAATTAGGTAAAACTGAAAGATATTATATATATAGGACAGAATATGTATATGGCAATTAATTAATTAGTCTGATGCTAAAACGTAAAATCTTTAAAAAAAAAAAAATGGCACCAAAATTATGATTTGATAAAGTATATAGTACTAGCAAGCCAGCAAACTCAAAATTACGTACGTAACTACAAGGCGATCGATCGGCTTGTAGATATTTTATTTTATTTTTTAAAATATCACTCCCTAGCAATATAAAAGCCACTTTGCCCTGCTAATTAAACTGTGTATTTAGATGTTGAGATAAGTTAAATTCAATTGTAAATAATAAAATTTTATGGGTCTCATTTGGATGAGTAACCTTTTTAAATTAAGATATATATAACTTTTTAAGTTAAAATGTATAAAATAGATTGAGATGAATTTAAATTTTTTTCTTTGTTTTTCCTTTTTTTTTTAACCTAAGGATCTCTTTTTTAAGTCTAGAGAGATAAAAAGATAATTACTTGAAAAACCTTGCTGAGTGTATCCACGAGGAACTGAGCGAAGGGTTGAGGAAGGTAACGTTTGCTTGTATCGTACACGTTAGGTTCAAGGTAGTTATTGAGGTAGTCGTTGCTCCCCACAGAGAATATAAATATGGACTTGGACAAGTAATCTGAGAGCTCATTCGAGCTCATGTTGAAATATTGCCTTTCTAATCCTGACGTGACCGTCTTCTCGAACAGATTTATCTGTTCATTTAAATTCAAGCATTTTCCCTGCAAATTAACAACCATCATCATGGATTAATGATAAAGCTTGCATGCTGGTGATCTTAAAATATGTCGCATCAGCGAGAATAAATCAAACATACGCATATAAGAAAGTGCATGACAAGAGAACAAATGATCAGTAATAATCTCTTATATATGTACGTACATATAGGTTTCCAGTTTCAGGAAGAATGCCACAGGACCCAGAAGCATAGTTCAAACCTGTAAGTGGTGTTGATCCCCGTATACTGATGAATGGTGGAGAATAAGGTAGCCCTAGAAACTCAGCTAAAAGGCAAGGGAAGATCAAAAAAAGAGTTTGTCAAATGCTTTGAACAGTGATATTTATAGCAAGAAAGAACGTTTCATTCTCTCTCTCTCTCTCTCTCTAAAGTCACAGAGACGTACTGGAATACCTATAAAATCTGCAACTGTTTTGCCATTGGTGAATCTTCCAGTAACTCCTTTGGCAAAGTTGACACCATAGGGGAGGTAATCTGCCTTGGCAACGGTGGGCAACAAATTGTTATTGCCGCTATCGAACAAGGAATCTCCAAAAACATACAAAGCTGGTGCCAATGGCAGACTCTGGATCATAGCTGCGGGAAGAACATGAAGGAAAATCATGAACAAGAAAATGAAAGACATCGAAATTATCATAATTGTCGACACTCCTAGTACTGGAAAGAATGTGTGTTGTAGTACGTAAAGTGAAAGAATGAAGATCAATATTGTGTTTGGATGAAATAGGCAAATCAGGATCAGTACCTGTGTGTGTATATATATAACAATTTTTGTTTAAATTGATGATCCCGGAAAAGAAGGGTGCAGTCACATGAAGATCACCGGGGAGGAAGGTGGTGGAAACAGTGGGTGTAATGAGACATCCTGCACATACACGCAACCGAAATATATGGAGGTTAGTTACATCTTTTGACAGAAAATTAAAAATGGACAAAATTAAGAAGCGTTACTTAGATGCAGTTTTGATACTGTGTTGACATAAGATGAGTTAATTAAATAAAAGTTAAAAATTGAATAAAATATTATTAGAATATTATTTTTTTATATTATTATTGTTTTGAGATTTAAAAATTTTAATTTTTCATTATATTTTGTGTGAGAGTTTAAAAAAATTGTAATGATGAGATGAGATGAGACGAGATGAAACACTTCTTATATCCAAACTAGACCTTAATATTAAACAAGTAACTCATAAATTAGTTGATTTTTGGGGTCAAATTTTTTATTTATTATCATTCTCCTAAAATTTAATTGAGGTGATATTAAATGATTAACTCACAAATAAAACATAACATGATTGATAATAACAATAATAAAAATAAAAATGATGCTTACTGATCAGCTTTTTTTAGGGATTTTGTGAGGCTGGCTCGTTGTTACGTGCATGACAAAGGTCGGAATTTGGAACGATCGATAATGTGGGTGAAGAGAGAGAGAGGGACTTTACTAGTTTAACCTATGTTAAGGCCTGAAAATATCATGAAATTGTGTTGCTCTTAATTAATTACAAAGAAAAGTGTTATCAGTCTGCATCGATCATTAATATTGATACTATCCTAAAGTACTTGATCATTAAGGATCAGAAGAAATTATTCTTCTTGGAAAGTAGATTGATCAATTAAATTATATGTGTATGAAGCATGATCAAAGAGATGTGCAGACAAAAGGATCGAGCTCTAATTATTACCCTCATGTTTTATTCGTAAAGCTTATGGTCAAAAGCCAGATTTAAAAAAATTATTTTGTGAAAGTGGATTTACCAATTTAAAATGTGTGGAAAGAGACGCGCAATATGAAGAATGATATATATAAAAAATAAAAAAAGACTTCCCATGCTCTATATATATATATCATGTTGCATGTATATATATATAGAAGCAAGTCAGCTTCTTGTCATTAATTCTTAGAGTAAAGTTTTTGTAAGCTTAACGTGTGATCTTCCAATATTTCTCGCATTATTTCTTGATAACTAATGAAACACAACTCTTTTTTTATATATTTTTTAAAAATAATTATGTGAGATTTAAAATTCAAACGATTAAGAAAACTTGAGATTAAAAATTTAATATTTTTGATAAAACCACAATATCCTGATATTGATTAGCTGTAAAATAGACATCGAACCAATGAGCATAAAATTGTAATGTTTTAAATTCCGTTATAGTAATCATTTTAGTTTAAGTACTACTGGAACTAAATATTTCGGTATCAATACATTTTGATCTATCGTTTTAGGATTAATTATATATATTTATATAAAAACTGATAATTAATAGAATAAATACATGTATATATATGTAAGTATGGATCATGTATGTGTGTGTATATATATAGAAGAATTGACGATTTATAAAATAAATATATGTTGAAAACATTATATAAAGTACGTTGATATATTTGTGTTAAAAGATAACATTAAAAAATGGCATACTTGAGTTGAGACACAAAAAAGAAATAGATAAACTATTGAAAATAATGATTTTTACACAAATAAAGAATGAGGA
>QEOT01122560.1:0-30409 GCA_003123785.1 Pterocarya stenoptera | reverse complement strand
CATGACCGGCCTCATGCATGCTCGTGAATTCATGAAACATTAATTGTCATTTCATCTAATCTAATATTCATGTCTATAGATCAACTATATATATATATATATATATATATAAGAACTGATATACATTGATCATGGAGGGAATACACTAACCCAAAATTCTACTGCAAACATCACGATGGTTAATTAATTAGTTAGTGAAGGGGCTGGCTAATTAACTTGCACTAGGCCGTTTGGTACTTGTAATTATTAATGTCGCACGAAGTGCATGGACATCATAATTGAATCTGAGAGAGCAGTTTACTAGTGATCATGTGAAGCTAGCTAGCTCTTCTAATTTATTCTACACCTAATTATTCGTGTTTGTTGAAAAAAATACACACACACACACATAAATATATATATTTAACCACCTAATTATTAAAGGGAGCTAGCTAGTAGCAATCGATTTTTATGTCACATTTTATTTTATGCATGTCACTACAAGAAAAATAAGTATTTATGAATACAGATTATTTACGATAACAACAACTATTTGTAATAAAAATATACTCATTTTGACAGAAAATTATAATCATTTTCGTTAAAAATAACTAGTCACAAATAAACAATTTTCTTATAGCGTGCGCATGCACATTGCAAAGATTAGTAAGATGATTAAGCTTCGAACTAAACTATAATTTGGTGCCGTACGCTACTTATAAAGTGGGGCGAAAATATTAATTGATCAGAATTCAGAATTCATATGCATGTATGTCGAGAATAATCTTCACGTGATGTCGGATCTTTGTAATTAGTCACCTGCTGATCATGAGGTAGGAGGCTAGGAGCTTTTGATCAAGTGGGATCGAGTCACGTTATCTTTCACTAGCCAGCTAGTTAGAAGTTTATGTTGCTAGACCTTTAATTCACGCTGATAACTAATCGCACTATATATATTAATTTCCTTAATTTTACAATTTTCCTTGGCTGTTAAGCATCGTTGATATTACAGAAGATCTTTGAGATCAATATAATTCCCGCGTGTGTGTGATGGGAGTTGTTCCCAGTGATGGGTCCGACCACGCGAGCCCAACCCATGTTCTATGTATGGGTGGGCCTAAGCCCATTCCGATAAGACAAAATCGGTATGAGAGAATAAGATGATCCGAGCAGGGCCATGAAGGGTCAGGTCAACACAAGAAGCCCACAAAGAAGAAACAAGATAGCATGTGCAGGGCATAGGGTTAAGCCAAGAGGCTTGACACATCTACTTGTTGACAGTTCGCAGGCATAGGGTCAGGAAAAACCCAAGTCCTTAAGCACTAATAGTTGGATAGACCTGGAAGATGGGCGCGTCTGACCAAGGTCACGCCGCATTTAATGAAGGACGGAAGCAAGCACGCCACGACAAGGATCCAGAATTGTCGGCGGTCGCCACGATCAGGCATGGATGAGAGTTGGTAGAGGACACAACCTGAGTACGAAGCGGCACCCCCCATGATCAGCCTGACAATGACTCGCCCCTACCAGGTATAAATATCTCCCATTCAGGAGCAAAAACCTACACACATACATTGATTAGAAGATCATGCATATCACAAACTCATAATCCAAACTGACTTAGGCATCAAATGTATCCCCCACCATCCCGAGCCTTCATTTCTTCTTTGTACAGGAACAAATCAACCTAGGACGCGGAGTTACTCGGACTGTGAAACACGACATCAATAATATATATATGCATACTTGTTATATATCATGAAGGCTTTAACGCTTAATATGGGCACAAAGCTATCTCCTTTATCTCTCTCTTCTTTTATTTTCCCAAGACTAGTATAGGCACAAATTTTCAACTCCAAAAAATTTTAATGTCTCGTTTAAAAAGTCCTATAGACATTTTGATTCTCAACAAGTTTTGATGTCTCGATCGTTTCACGTCCACTTTTATTTTCCCGGGGCTAGTATAGGGACTACTGTACATTTGTTCTTTTTTGTGTGTGTTATTTTGATAAGTTATTTTTTTATTATTTTAACAAAAATTTGCTACTTGTTTTATATATAAAATCATACGTGCACACCATAACAAGGGTGTTAGCAAGGATATTGCGAAAAATTATATGCGCGCCTTCTTCCATCAAGAAGTTGTTTTAAACAAGATAGATAGACTCCAATTGCCTTCAAATATTATAAACTTAAGATCCCATTCTAATTCAAGCATAGCCTCAAAATTAAAAATGTCAGAATTAGTTGACCTCATAAGTCAGAACAAAATTAGGAAAACCATATACATAAGAAACGATTGTTGACCGGGGAAATGGCCTGGGTTTTTTCTCTGAAAAAAAATAAAGTCAAGTCATACCCTTAAATTAAAGCAGAAATAGTTGACCTCATAACAGAATAATTAAGGAAAATGTGTCATAAGAAACAAATACATTAATATATGGTAATATATAGTTATACATATGATCTACGGGCCGGCGGCAGGCTTGCGCTGTTGACTCTAATATTACACAGGTTAGGGAAAGGGTTTTCTTGTGTTTTTAGGTCATAGCCATAGATCATAAAGAAAGCTAATTATTAGTTAATAGTTTTGTAATGATCCAGTACCGAAACCTAAAACGGTCCTCATGAAATTTGGACAAAACAGGATGATGATGAGCTTCTGTACCATGCATGGTGAGAAACTTGCCATTGGCCTAATGGGATCTTGCGCTTGCATGCCAAATGGGTCACCAATTCAGATCATTGATATATAATCTCCAAGTTCTGTGAAATTTGTTTCCAATGTTTACCGTGGGAGTAGATTTCTCCATTTTTTGATGGCCTAACCTGTGTTCTTGTGGGGATTATTGGGCTGTCTTAACAATAGCCCTCATGATTATCCTTTCTTGTTGGAGNGTGGAACTGAGGTAAAGTATGGCATGTCAATCCACGGAAAAGTCTACATGTGGAGGCTACGTCGAAGAAGATTCTCCTCTCAACATTCTTCAACCTGTTACAGTTTCTACAGCATAATAGACATCGTATTTGGAACATTACCATGATGGTTTGACCTTTCAATCATTACATATTGAAGCAATGTATTATTAAAAGTCCCTGGCCAAAGACCCATCCGTCATGAAAAAGGTCACCAAATTTCATTTGATCCTTCGAACTTGCGTGGAAAATTAAGCAACATTGAACAGAGAAGCCGCGCCCACAACTGCAAAAAATTTCCAAATCAACACCAGCAAAAACCAATCCCATCCATCACCACGAAAAAGTCATTCGGATTGGCTTTTGATGCCATAAATATTTCCGATCACTCCAACAATGCCAACTACTATGGCCAATGTTAACATCAGCCAGGACAAGAACTTTTCACCAAAGCTCAAACCACCCCCTTGCGGACCTAACCTTAATGCTATAAGAGACGGAAATATAAACCCCAATGACACTGACGTAGTTGCCCCTGTAAACTTGAAAGCAGTCCAAATGTTGGGAATCATAGTAGATACAAAATAAATAAGTACCAATAAAATTGCTGTCAACCCTAAAAACCTCTTCCTACTCTCTAAGAGTGGAGCAGATCCCTCAAACAGCAAAGCATCCACTGTTTGCCGTAGGGAAAAATGAACAACTGGGAAAACAAGAACTAAATGAAGAATGTATCCAACCCGGACGATATAGTTCAATGCTGAACTGAAACGAATCCCAAGGTCCTTATCAAAATTGGTCAGTACATCAGATTCAGTACCCTGCCCAAATAATAGATACCCTGATACGGCGGTAAAAGCATAGACCACAGTGCAAACTGCAGTCGTGATCCTCCCCACCCGGTTCATCTTTTGGGGAGACCGCCCTTCAAGCTCATTATATATAGGCTGGACATTGAAATGACAAACATAAGCATTTGTCATGATGGGAATCACCACGAGCAAGTCCAGAATAGCCTTCTTTGACCCAAAATCCGGACCCATCCTTGGAGCCTCAATTTGCCCTTCGACGAGCTTGATAAGCGCAATAACACAAGCAACCACAACAAACACAACGGCAAGAGCCACTGAAGCAGCCGAAGTCAAGCTCAGTGAATCAATCCTCTCTAAAACACAAAGCGGTGCAAGAAACACCACAACCGCAACTAATATCACCAGCTGCCTCTGATCCCACACCCCATTCCCCAACCACTGATCGAAGACCCCAACATGATGAAGTGACCCCGACATCACATCCCCCATTATAATCAAATACACGACCAGCACTCCTGCATTATTCACAATTATACAAATCTCCAAAAATATCCTCGCGGGCTTCCCCATCGCATGCTGCACAACTTCACCGTACGATGAGGCCTTACACAACACTAAAAACCTCACTAACAATTCGATGCTAATTTCCGACAAAATACCCATAAGGATTATCAAAACAAACCCAGGAATCAATCCAAGAACCTTCATTGCGGCCGGTAGGGCCATAATTCCAGCCCCAATAATTGTAGTAGTTAGATTAAAGACAGCACCAGAAATTCCAGACCCAGTTTTAGACCCAGCATCGATAAGAGGATAATTATCAAAATCAAGATCACGATCATTATCAAAACCATCATCACTATCATTTACATTCTTGGCAGAATGTAAGTAACCTCTTTCTTCATCAAAAGGGAGTAATTTGACAAGGGTTTTGGGAGGGGATCTAGCGCTATGAGGATTGTTGTGGGATTGTATTTCTACATAAGAGTTTTTTGGTATAATGGAATAAGTGCTATCCATCTCTAAAATTATAAAAAAAAGTGTAATTAATAATGGGCGATCCCGGAAAGAATCCGCAGATCTTAGAAAAGGGAAATGGATGAAAAATCTTACCCCAGATTGGAGATGGAGAATTTTGCACTAAAGGGTTAGAGATGGGTTGTTAAATCCGGAAATCTCAGGGTCAACGTTTTCTATCTCTCCGTCTCGTTGTGTTGGCCAATGGAAGATACGGAAGAAGAGAAAGAACAGAGCGTTGGATCTTCTCGGGGGGAAATAGGTTTTGCTACGACCAATCTTATAGTTTTTAGTTGGTAAACGTGGGATTTTTTGTCTTGTTTTCAAAATAGTAGAGATTGCCACATCATGCACGATAGATATTGATCATGCCATGTTAGCTGGAATCATTCGAGATGATGACGTGGCATTATACGAGAGGCAACTTTTGAGCCACCACTATTTTTTTTTTTGGACATGCTTGTGAACACGTGTATACATATGAAAAGTTTATATGTCAAGTCTCCCTTCTAATTTTTTTTATTATATAACACATGACACATTTAGTATCAATAGATGATAAATAATCATTCAATAAGAAAATTTTATACATCATTATATAATATAAATTTTCATCTTATTATATAATATGTGTTATATTCATCACCAAATATGTCATATCTTATATAATGAGATAAAAATGAAATGTGAGTCAGATATAACATTATTCGTATACAAAAAATAACATGATGCATGCAAAGTTCAAGCAATAACACATGCATGTGGTATTTGTTGGGTTCTCTCTCTTTCGAGTTTCAAAGTCCTCTGTGATAACACAGAAATTACTGGAAAGTTCTTGAAGGCTCCCCATCCATTCTCACATATCAACTCAGCCACGTTTGTCTTTTGAAGTTTTCGTGCATGGGAATAGCAGTTGTACATATTGGACAATCAGTTGTAAGGTATATTGAAGTCCTAGTATTGCTCTCTCTAAGCTACTTCTTTCTGGCTTTTGTGTTTGGGTGCGCTCGCATACATGAGTTTGGTTCGGTGATTTATGATTCTCTTCTTTTCCACCGAGTAATATGTTTCATGGTTCTAAAGTAATATAAGAAGGCGGTTGATTTTAGACATGTGCTTATTACCATGAACTTGCTCAGGGACTCTCTTACAACTCTCTCTCCTTCACTAGCTTTAAGTAACTATGATCCTCTCTCACGCTCTTCCAATGCAATGCGGTTGATTTTTTAGATTTCCACGGAAGCCTATTTGAATTTCAGTTCCATCTTTGTTATTTATTATTATTTAGAGTATCCATCCTTCTAATGGACATTTGCAACTCTACCTGCTATTTGGTCATAATATTGAGGACGAAACTCTACTTGTAGAGCACGGGTCCTGGGTTTCTCAAAATGTTGAATATGAAATGGTGCAAGACCGGGATGGGTTTTTGGGTTTCTCAATTTCTCGGAATGGGTTTCTCAAACTGGATGGGTTTCTCGGAAGGGATGCGAGATCGAGATGGGTTTCTCGGTTTCTCTAGATGGGTTTCTCAAACGGAATGGGTTTCTTAGAAGGTATGCAAGATCGGGATGACAAAATGGTGGGTGCAAGCACTTGAAGACGAAATGGTACAGGATGGGTTTGTTTATTGAAGACGAAGAAGAAAGGTTGAAGATGAAGAATGAAGGTTGAAGATGAAATATTCAACGGTTCGATTATTGAAGATGAAGAAAGAATGTTAAAGATTAAATGAGCGGCTTTAATTTTTAATCTTTAAACACTTACAACGTGGCATTCCACGTCAAGCGGGAAGCGGGAACGGGATAATCGAGCAGGGCTTATAGCATTTTTCAAAGTTTATATGTCAAATCAGCATTCTACTTTTTTCTCATTATATAATATATGGCACATTTATTACCATTAAATTATAAATAATCATTCAATAAGAAAATTCTATACATCATATTATCATCTCACTTTCATCTCATTATGTAATACGTGTCATATTTATCATCATTGAATGATATATATTTGATGATTATTTATTCTCTAATAATGATAAATATGTCACATCTTACATAATGAGATGAAAGTGAAATGAGAGTATAATATATAGCATTACCCGTATAAAAACAATAACATGATGCATGCAAAGTCCAAGCAATAACACATGCACGTGGTGTCTTGTGGCAGCAGACGAGAGAGGTATGAACAATGTGACATTAATCCATTTGGTTTTATTCCCAATCTCTGCTTAACCAAAGTAAATATATTAATATATGGACCCCGATGGATAAATTTTTTTTTTTTTCTATATACTGATTTTGTAAAAAAAAGAAATTAATTAAATTTAAAGTAGAATCCAACTACATCACCGTACCCATGCAAAAATGTAATTTTCCCTATTTTATATAGATGTGGATAATAAAGTTGGTTGGGTCACTCACTGACTGCAGGCCGTGGATCTGGTAAAATATATGTTTGGGCCACCTTGATAGCTTTAGCCCAGCCCACAGAGCTAAAAAGACATATAACCCATCTGCCCAAAAAAATCAGAACCAGTTGCCTACACGTCTTGCATAAGTAAACAAAAGGCAGTAATTCCCTCGCACACCGATCCAGACCACAAACCGTAGTTTGTTCTTTGTTTGTGTACTTTTTTCTTTTTCTTTTTATATATAGTTCAATAAATTATTTCTTTTATCATATCGTGTTTTTTCGGGGCATGATAATATATAATTTTATTCTTATGGCATGGGTCAAATTGATTTGTTAAACTATGCTTTAAAAAGTCTACCCTTTTTTGGCCTTATGTTGAATTATAGATGTCTATAAAATTAGACACGTTACCATCATATTATAATCATATTGATGTGATTTTTATTTATTTTTTGGCCTTTTTCGGTTTACGTGACTAAAACGCTCTTAACGACTACTCAATAAAATATTTTAAAAATATATATGTGATCTCTAAGGACGGGGGTTTTCTATCATAATCTAAACCCATTTTTTCTGTGATTTCTGGTAATCATTTCTTCCTTGGTTTTTACAAAGAGTTTCCTCAGGGTAATTCGGGGTAGCAAGTCAAACAAGTAGGAGGAATGGATGATGACCCATTTTTTGGGGGAGCCCTAATTAACAAATAATATAAATAAATTGGTGACGTCTCTATCAAACCTTAATTAATTGATCCTCGTTAGTCAAACATATTACGGAGGATGAACAAATTAGGTTTGACGAGGATTGGCATTGTCTTAATTACCACGCCCGCTCTAGTTTGGATTAGAAATTTATCTTAATTTATCTCATTTTATTATTATAAATTTTTAAAAATATTATATAAAATAAAATAAATAATTTATTTATTTTTAATTATAAAATAATAATAATATTAAAAAATAATATTTTATTCAACTTATCTAAAATTATTTCAACTCATCTTTGAATTCAAACGGGGCCTAGACAGTATATAACCAGTTTGGATACAAAAACACTCACAATCAATCTCATATCATCTCATTATTATAATTTTTCTAAATTATCATATAAAATATAATAAATAATTCAATTTTTTCAGATCTCAAAATAACAATAATATACAAAAATAATATTCTAATAATATTTTATTCAATTCATCTAAAACTATCTCATCTCATCTTATATAATCTAATTATCCAAACTAGCCTTATATGTTTTTTTATCTTATGATAAAACTTGGCTGAAGTTTTCCTTAACTTCCTTAAAAAATAGAACGTGAATTGAGGAATTATAAAAAAAAATGTTTATTTATAATCAATTACTTTTTACAAAAATATATTTATTATTAACATAAATAATATTCTTATCGTAAATGTCAAGAATAGTTATTTTTCTTATGTCAGACTAAATCGCGGTGGCAGAGCATGAAATTAAAAAGTTGGGTGACAGTACCCATGCATGATGCTAAAAGGCCCTTGTCAAAGTTGAATGATAGGTGAATCGCCTGTTTTATATGCTAAGAAACATTAAAAAAATTGATAATGACAATCACCCACCACGACAGAATTTATACGTCATGTCGGCAACGATCATTTTCTTTCAATTCTTTGTTTGTTATTTATAATTAAATCATGAATTTTGGAGTTATCCTTACTTTAATATATTACAAGTATCACATCCAACATACTATTTATTCAATAACCCAACAACAATAAGTTTTGGATCAGACTGAATAAGTTCTATTTGAAACTACTTTATTTTTTATCCGCCATTAAAATGTATCCTCGTGTGTTAAAAGAAAGTACTAATATTTCAGTTTTAATTTTTTTTATAATTATAATAAATATCTCAATAACTAGCGTACATGTTGACACGTAAGATTTGTAAATTATAAAATTATTGATCTCTAAGAATTGAGATATGATATTTACAATTTTACATCTCGCATACGTTTTTTAAAAAAACAAATAAACGAGACTTTCACATCTTATAATTATATCTAATATTAATAATAAGAATTAAACTTTTAAATATAAGACATATACTTCGTAAAAAGATACAAGGAATACTTTCCTTTCATCTGAGAATATTATATGAGTATAGTCGTGTTGAATTTAGCCTTCAACGTGTAAGAATTTGAGTTGGGTAAAGGCTAAAAAACAAAAATGGGGTGGTCTAATATTTTGACGGTCCACTCGACATATCTTTCGTAGTGGGCAACAATTTCTCTCTCTCCCTCTCTTTCTCTTGTCCCCACCTCACCTTTGGAATCACATCACAATGTCAATATTATATATATATATATTTATATATTTCCACCGTCAATATCTCGCATGCAGCAGATCAATTTAAACTCGAGAAAATAAAGAAACTTGAAATTAAGCTGATCGTCTCGAGTACGTACTTGAAAAGAGATATTGTGGTCTTTTTTATTCCAAAATTTATAGTGCGTTTCAAGTTGCATTAAAGTCCAAATCAATATTTAGAATTAGACAAGTGTTGCATATGTATGGCAAATGAATGGACGTGGAAAAGAAAGGACAAACGACGTTTGTGATAGGAATTGGGTGCATCAGATTCAAAAGAGCCTCAGCCACATGGCATTATCAATATCGATAGTATGGAATACTCTACGCCATCAAATATTATACATGGTTTCTGATTTAGGATGGATGCAGAATAATTAAATATGTATACCTCCCCAACTGCGCGCTTTTAGCTTAGAAAATAAAATAAATTAAGATATTAGATATTGATCGGTCCAAAATAGGGTTAAATAATTGAAAACGGTGAGTACGGTTTTAGTACGTATATTTCCCTGAGCATGCAGTACTTGAGAATTCATGTACTATAAACTTATTATCATGTTTTTTAAGAAAAAAAAAACTTAAATGATATTTATAATTATAGAATGATCAAGTGTCACGTACTATTTTTAAAAAATGTAAATAAATATATAATTTATATAAAAAATTAATTTTTTAATAATATATATATTTTTTTTAATTAATGCACGACGTTTATTCAAATCATGATGGTATTAAGTATTATTCAAAAAATAATTTCCAATAGGAGCATAAATATATTTATACATGTTTCCCTAGAATGACACCAAAAAGATTCACACGTCATGGATTGGAAATTGGAACAGATGTTCAAACAACCCAGCTGATCATGACCTAGCTAATCCAAGTTAGGTGGGGTGTCTGCCTAATACCAACTTTGTGAAAGGATCATGATCTTCAGTTCACTTGTTGGACTATATGGCATATTATTTATATATATATATATTATTTATATGTTTAATTATAAGCTAATTGATTGTATAGGTATTGAAGAAAGGAATAATAGCTTTTATGATGAAACACTCTTAATTAAGCAACCTCACACGTTGCTTTATAAATAATTACAGTAGCTAGCCAATTAATACCTTTGGGAAGATCATCAGTAATACTTATAACTTATGCTATATATATATGCCACGTATGACATGTATTGATTTGGCATTGCCTAATGGTAGATCAACTCAAATTTTTTGAGAATAATAAACTATATATACAAAATTAATGGATAATGTTACATTAATACATGCCGTAGTAAAGTAGAGTACTACTACCGTATGATATTGAGAAAAAACGACATTAAACATTAATTATCCCTAGATTCCCTACTTTAATAAATGTAACACTAACTTTCATATTTTTAGAAGAGTAATACTACATGCAGTCTTTAAATGGAGACTGCAATACAAGCTTAGGTAATTTTATTTTTAAAATTTTTTAAAATTACAAAAATATCCATCTTAAAATGATTATATTTTTTCTCATTTTATAAAAAGTCTGTACATACAATCTTTAATTAGAGACTATAAATAAAATTTCTCTTTTTAAAATCGTCAATCGTCATTCAAAAAAATAAATGGACAATAAGAAAGGCGAAGGCGTGTGAGATTATATATACAATCGCTTGCTTATTTTCAGGGTACGTACGATGTGATTGGTTAGATATGTAGACTGCCCTTTTACATTTTAATTTTTCCATAGACTATATTATATAAGCCTGCCCTTTTCACTTTTTTATTTTATTTTATTTTTTACATGGAATATTATGACTTTTCCCTCCGCTTTAAAATGCTTATCGGCATGCACTTCTTCACAGGGTTATAAACCTGGCCATCAGTTTTACGATTCCTCGTCCATATTCATAACTCTCACGACTTTCATTTCATATATGCGTCTTCAAGAATTTTTATTCAAACTGTTGACACAACTAACTATTTTTAGATATTCTCAAACTATTATTTATTGTTATTTGTAAACTATAATTCAATATTATTATCAAAATATTCATTATTATTTATAAATTATTTTACTACTATTCATAGATCATCTAAAATATTTTCAGTATCCGAACCCATAAACTATGTTGCACATTATTTATTAAGCATTAATTAATATTGTATAATAAATTCATTTTCATAAATATTATAAGATCCGGTATCCTAGGGTATTATTTGGATAGTGAATTGAGATTAGATGAGTTGAAATGAAAGTTAAAAGTTCTATAAAATATTATTATAATATTATTTTTTAATATTATAATTGTTTTAATATTTAAAAAAATTGTATTGTTTATAATATTTTGTATGAAAATTTAAAAAAAAAATTTGATAAGATGATATGAAATGAAACAATAATGCCTAAATGTCTAACTTGTAGATAAAGAATAATAATAAAATGGGGCAACTATGAGATCACTCTTGTCCAATTCTTTACATTAAACATGAAAAGCTTTTCTTTCCCACGTGATCAAAATATATAATATGCTTCAAAATTCAAACGCCCAACTTTGTAAGATAATAAGTTAATTAAAGAGAGAATTACATTTATATATAATTGGCATATATCTGTGAAAGTATGGTACTAGAAATATTGTTTTCTGCATTAAACATTTGGTCATCTAAATAAAGCCACGTGGCTTGATTCCAACCTAATATCTATCTATCCAGATATTTTTTTTATTGTTTTTTTAGAAACACTATCCAGAGAAAGTTGAAACCTCATATCTATCAAATACCATCTCATTATTCTATTTTGTTCTCGAAAATAAATTATATTTACAATTTTAACTGTATAAGTTCTACCTATTGTTTTTTTTTTAAATTGTATAAATTTAAAAATTTATATGAAAAATTTATTTTTTTAATAATAATTTTAAAAAAAGAAAATCGTATGCAAAACTTTAACATTCTAAAATAATATCTAACAATATTATCATAAAAGATAAAAAAACACTTGTACATAATGATGACCAGGTGTATTATAAGCATGTAAGCAGTGACCTCAGAATATATAATACAGTGGAGGTAACTCGCAAACATCAATCTCATAGCATACTGGCCACCGAATCTGGTAGAAGTAACCCGAGATGACTGAACCACCACCAATTTTTTTTTTTCCATCCACGTTTATCTCCAAGACTCCATCTAAACAAGGACTGACACACGTGGAGGCCGCCAGATAATCTAGTAACGATTGGATTGGCTTTTAAGTTGAGTAGAGATACACACAACATATTACACAATACAATTCACAATAATATTATAAAATAAGGATATTTTTATAAAATGATATTACTTTTATAAGGTGTTTTATAAAAATACCCTTCATTTTAAAATTAATTGTGTAAAGTGTTGTAAAAAATATTGTGTGTAAATCATTTTCCTTTCAAATTTCCATCTATCGAATTTAATTAACAGTACATATAAGACTTAGCCCATCATGACCATGTCAAATGGAGGAAAAATATAATTATAATCACTCCATAAAATTATTTTTAAAAATTATCAAAGTCTCGAAGTTCACCAAAGTTTACCAATCTTACTCTATTTCATTTTTAAATCATTTTATTTCACGATTATTTTTCTTTTGATATATTTATTGATAACCTAACAATAGTAGACTAAAATTACAAAATAAAAGGAAGATTTTTGAGTGTTTAGTGAGAGTGATAAGCTAACGATGTCTACACAATAAATAATATTAGATATAATCTTAAAGTATAGTAGCTTCACATTAGGACCGTACAAAAATCGACAACACCAGTCATCACCGAAGTGAACCAACCGCCAGAGTCTAGAAACTTCCAGGACCACTAGAGAACCGATCGCTTGGTGGCAAAAAAATTAAAAAAATCGATGTCAACTAGTTTGATCCCAATTTGAACATGGTTCAAGCCGCTAAACCGACTAATTATATATATGTATATGAGTATTGAGAAATTCTATTTGTAGTCACTCACTTGAGGAGCATGTGCAGACTTTTTATTAAATGATAAAAAATATAATTTTAGGAAGGATTTTTTGTAATTTAAAAAAATTTTAAAGATAAAATTATCTAAACTTGTATTGTAGTCTCTAAATAGAAACAAATACATAACATTGCTCATTTATATTATACGTATAGAAAACGACGTCACTTGAGTTCTAATAGGGTTTAATAACCTCGCCCCTCCCCTCTCTTTATTCTTCTTATTCCATTTTCTTATTCTTTTTCCATAATATATTTTCTCTCTCACAGTCAAGCCCGTAGCGCCACACCCCTTTGCTCCCATCCTCCTTCACAACACCATCGACGGGAAACCGCAAAATCGACCAAAACCACGCCAACTAATGGCCCCGCTTGGATACACAGATGAGATGAGATGAGATGAGATGTTTTGAATAGTAGTTGAATAAAATATTAGTATAATATATTTTTTAATATTATTTTTATGTTGAAATTTAAAAAAGTTGAATTGTTTATTATATTTTTGTATGAAAATTTAAAAAAGTTGTAATGATTGAGATGAGATGAGATAATGGTTTTGTGTAAACAAACGGGGCCTAAAGCTGCCAGTTTGCTCCCACCAATCGACTGATTCGGCCAATTCTAAACATTTGAAAAATATGTCGATTTTGGATCGAAACTGGACCAAAGACGTCGCTTTTCACCCCCTTACTTCACGTACTCATTTTTTAAAAAATGGAATCTTTTATTATTATATTATTTTTTTTCTTATGAGTCATATATTTATTTCTTTTTTTTTTTGAAAAAAGGTATAGAACTTACACATTCTATAACTGTAAATATAATTTTTCTTTCACAATTACTTTTAAGTATATTTTGTAATGTGATGTTTCTTTTATGGGTTATTTTACAAATATATATCTCATTTTTAAATATAACAATATAAAATGTTGTAAAAGGAAATACTATACATTTCACATTTTCCTTATTTATATATGGATACTGGCATTTTATAATGATGTAAAAAATTAAAGTGTCGTAAAAATTATTGTATATTTCTTATTTTCCTTCTTTATATATGGATACTGGCATTTTATTAACCGTTTGGATGTTGGGATTATCTCAATCTATTTCATTTCATCCAATTTTATTTTAATATCAAAAAATCACTTAACACAAATATTTTTAAATTTAAAATTTTTTTATCTAAGAATTATTTAACCGTTACAACTGTAACAAACTTCAAAACAAAATATAAAAAATAATTAAAAAAATCTAATATTTTAACAACAATTAAAATTTTATTTAATCTTTTTAAAAATTTTCAAAATTATATAAAATATCTTATTTCAAACAATTTTATCATTATTCATATATTAATTCACTATTATTCATATATATATATTATTTATTCTCAACGTAAAACTCAATTGAAAAGGGATGACGAGATCATTTTTTTAATTACTAAGTGAAAAAAAATTAAAAAAAAAAAAAAAACGAATCGGACACATCCAACTAAAGTCGCTTCCTTGTATTTTTCTTTTCCATATCGTATACGCATTAGTCATGAGTAGAGTGGCATTTATTGGAATGATGGTGGGCAGCCCATCCTCATCCATCCTCTCAAACAGTGTCTGTCAATTTTTAAAGCTCCTGCAAGTAGTACCTCTTTTTTTTTTTTTGAAAAATGCTCGACGTCTCGCTCCCAACTCCTGTTGGGAGCTACCGTTTGTATAGTATATATTTTTTTATGTATTTTTTTTAATATAAAATTTTTAATAATTTTAAATATTTTAAAAAAATATAATATTATTAAAAAATACTTTTTTAATTAGGAAGTAAAATAAAAAAATAAAAAAATAATTTTTTATTTTACTTCGTGATTAAAGAAGTATTTTTTAATCAAGAGCGTACGTATATTTCTTCTTCTATTTTTTTTTTCTAAACAAGAGCGTACGTGACGACGACAATGCAGTGAGGAAACGGAAGACTCAAAGACGACAACGACGCAGTGAGGAAACGAGAGACCCAAACATGACAACGATGATGCAATAAAAAAATTTATTCTCCCCCTCCCTCTCTTTATTCTCCCCGACTTCCATGAATTAGCCCATCTGGTGCTTGTGGTTGTGCAGAGTTGGGTTGCAATCTTCTGGGGCTCAAACTGACAGGCGACGAGAGACTAATCCAGTGAGACCGAGCTGGCGAATCGGAAGTCGAAGACGCCTAGAGTGTCGAAGGCAGGAACTGGAATCACTGCATTTTTTCTCCTTGGCCATAAACAATCTCCGGGAGCCTGATCCAGTGAACTCAACGACAGGAGAATGGCGAGTAAAACTCCTCTTCTTCCTCCAAATCAGCGGCGGAAGCTGGTAGAGCTTCGGAGAACTCAGCTTCCAAGTATCCAAATTGCCGAGAGTCGACCAGCGTGCCTAGGTACAGAAACTCGGAACTGCTGGCGGCTACGGTGATAGTCCCATTACCTCTTTCGCCATTCTCTTGGAACAACCTGCTACTGTCATCAGACCTCAAAGTCTTGTCTTCGGTGAAATCACGACGCCGCAAATGGAAGAAAACCGCAGCCCCGAAGAATACAATGTCTGATACGGCAGTAGTGACAAATACTGCAACGAGCTTGAAAGAAGTGTGCTTGGAAGAGGGGGGCATTGAGGGAGAATGAGGGAGGAGATGTTGGCCGGGAAGGAAGCATGGGAGGGAGGAGGAGGGGGTAGGGGATAGGACGAAATTACCCTCTATTTTTTATGTTTCAGTCGATTTCTCATTATTTATTTATTATTATTTTTTAAACACGTGGCAAGCCGATTCCCCGGGTTCTCACCCCCCGGTTGCATGTAGCAGGATTGTTATTGGAATGATGGTGGGCAGCCCATCCTCATCCATCCTCTCAAACAGTGTCTGTCAATTTTTAAAGCTCCTGCAAATAGTACCTCTTTTTTTTTTTTTGAAAAATGCTGGGCGTCCCGCTCCAACTCTCGTTGGAGCTACCATTTGTATAGTGTGTATTTTTTTATGTATTTTTTATAGTTTTTTTTTAATATAAATTTTTTAATAATTTTAAATATTTTTAAAAAATATAATATTATTAAAAAATACTTTTGTAATTAGGAAGTAAAATAAAAAATAAAAAAATAATTTTTTATTTTACTTCGTGATTAAAGAAGTATTTTTTAATGATTTTTTTTTACTTACTGATTAAGAAAAGATTTTTTAATAATATTCTAAATTTATTTTATTTTTTTTAAATATTAAAAAATATTAAAAAATTTATATAAAAAATAACTTAAAAAAAACATACATAAAAAACACTATAACAGTCCCAGCGGGCCCCAGCGGAGGCTGTAGCATGATTTTTTTTTTTTTTTTTTTCTAGGTCACACGAACCATCGGGGCCGTTTTTAATACGAAAATAACAAAATCTAAAAAAATAATAATAATTTCCTGTAATCCTGTTTTTGATGTGTGTAAATAAACTATAATCTCCTAACAATACGTGGCTGCCCCACTTTGGTGCGAGGGTTAAGACTCATTTCCTAGACCTTAAAGTTTCACATCTACCTGTCACTTTCACTGGGATGGTACGAACGATCCGTAATTTCATTCAAAACCGTGGCTATATAATATATTTCACTTTTCTTGTCAGTGGATATCGATGACGTGGCTCTCTGTGCTACTAACTATTTAGCGCTAGGGGCATTGAAGAAGATCTCTCCTTTACAGGCCCCACTAAGAACGTGATCTCTGATTTATGCACCCAACAAAAATGTCACCGTCACATGTCACTCCTATTACGAATCAAAGACAAGATAAATAATTTGTCCAATAAATAAATAAATAAATTACTCTAAGCTTAAAAAATCAACGGTCCAACTTTCTGTATTTTAATTCCTATAAAACGTTGCAATCATGGGCTTGACAGTTTCATATATACATGAGTACAAACAATTAATTTTAAATAACATTTTGTTGACTTAGAAATTAATAGATAAAATCATTTTATTTGAAAATTTTTACACCACATTTTATCTACATGATATTATTTAATTTAAATTTTAAATTTTACAATTTAAATCATGACATGTTGATAATGTGTAATATAAAAATCTTTAAATAACAATACTCAAATAGATAATAAGATCTTCACCTGTTACAGCTTGACTTTTGATCTTAAGTACTACTAAGCCTATAACCTCTTATTTTCCGTTCATATAGTTCAGCATGCAGTGGCTTGCAAGGCTTTGTGGCCATAATTTGTCTGCAATTTGAATAGTGAGATGATATGAGATATTTATAGATAAAAATTAAAATATTATTAATATAGATACAAAATAATATTTTATATGGACTTTCTTATTCATGCGAATTTTAATACGTGATGAGATTAATAGTTTTTAATCTCTCGTTACATGTAAAGTAGTAGGTGGAAGCAAAATTACTACTTTATATGTAAATATTTTAACCGCTAATTGTATACGCCTAATTTCAAACTTGTCGGTTTGGATACAAAAGTATTCCAACTCATCTCAACGTCTCTTATCTAATCATTATAATTTTTTTAAATTTTTATATAAAATATAATAAATAATTCAACTTTATCAAATTACAAAATAATATTAATATTAAAGAAAAATTATAATAATATTTTATTCAACTTTCAACTTTAATCCCAACTCTTATATCTTAACTAACTATCCAACCTCCATTGATCTTTTATTTTATGGGTAGAGACGAGTAGTCATTTGAATTCATTAACTTTACATCCATGGTATGAGTTTATTTAATAAAAAATTAGCTTCTAATAAAGTGCGATATAATTTAATATATAAATATTACAAATAAAATCTTAGAATGACATGTTATATTATTGTAATGTCTTAATAGAAGATTTAAATTATATAATTTATATTCTAAAATAGCAAACAATGATACAATTAGAGTTTCATGAAAATTTTATAAAAGATAAAAAATTTTTATTTTTAAACAATATGAGATATTATATATCACCTATTATTATCCGTGTAGGGTATCAAATCTATATTGATAATAGAATAACTTTTATATTTTACCTAAATAATTAAGATAAAAGTTATGTTGAGAGAGGGCATCAACTTTCCAAATTTTTATTATTATTTTTTAATTAAAAAGAATACTGTCTGACGACTGATAACTTTCTTCCTTGGCCGAACGACCACAGACAACTTTATTCATCAAGCAATGTCCTCGAAAGTGAGATTGGAGCATTTTGGCTAAGGAACCTTTTTTTCTTTCTCTTCTTATCTTTTTTGTCATTAACTCATTTATTCTTCCAATTTCTCAAAAACACAGACTTTCTCGCGACATGCTGTCTTTAAGCTCGAGATTTTTTGTGGATTACGATTATCGCGATATTGTATGGGATTAAAATAAATTTAAAGTAGTTTCATTATCTCGGATCTGGTGACTGGCCAATGGCTTGACTCTTTTTCGTCTTTCATTACTGTTTTCCCCAAAAAAAAAACTAATAATAATAATATATAATATGCGGGGAAAGTGACATGTCCTGAAAATTATTGTTTATGTAACTAAGGACAGGCTAGCCCCACTTCCTTTACTTTTTGAGTAATTTCCCCAATTCCGCCAAGGATCAGGATTCAGTCTGTACAGATTTTTTTTTTAATAAATAAATACAATATATAATGCACTTCTCACTCCTCATCATCACATGGACGATATGTCACAATATAATAAATAAAAATAAAAATGTGTATATAATATTTTTTTAAGAAACAGTAATTCATTACCTTAAGTAGTTAAGCGGTCTCCTCTGCCCATAAGATAATAACACACATTGAGCAATTATCTTTACTTTTTAAGTTTTAAGAAAGCCATCATCTAAAATGACAGTAGCCGTATTAATTATACCCCAAAGTTATAGCTTACGTCTTAAGTAATTATACAGTTGAGATGAAATGAGATATTTTATTAAAAGTTAATTTATTTATTATATTTTATGTAAAAATTTAAAAAAATTATAATAATTATATGAAATTAGATAGTGTATAACTTTACGTGGTTCAGTGCTAAACCTCACATCCATGAAACTTTCTGTAAAATCTACTACAAATATGGTCAAATACAAAGTCTCAATTCTCACTCAGCTTTATGAGATTAGCTTCGAAGCTCTATGGTCTTTCCATTCTCCCCATAATCCCTTCAGATCTCGAATGAAACATATCTATCTCTTTGTTCCCACTCCTATCTCTTTAGGTCATTTTCTATTACTTTATATCTTTATCTTTCTTTTATGTTCGATTAAATTTTGTTATTGTCAGACCCTCCATTTCTCCCTTTCATTCCTATCATAATAACGACTTTTCATCTTCTATGGATCTTCGGTAGACTTCACATTTGTGCTCATGATTTTACCTCCTACTTTGATAGTTTGGGGGGTTGAAAGTAGGAGGTTACGGCCTAAAACTTGTACATGGTTTCAATCACACGGATCAGTTTACTAGTGGGCAAGTGGGGTTTAATTTGATAAATGATCATCCAAATAGAGCTATCGATCCCATGACGTAAAAAAAGAAAAAACGACAGCGACACATCTAATAAGATTTATGAACATCGATTGAAAAGAAAAGAGCGAGGGTACGTTGGGGATGGAAAGAACAAAATTAGGAAAATGACAAGTTATATTGAGATACATCATACATGATCTCTAGATTCGTTTTGGGAATCGATAAGAATGACCTTGAGCAACCAATTAAAATAAGGTTTCCCTTTCATTATCCCTGACTAGTACAAATAGTCATTAAAAAATATATTTGTGACAAATTGTTTATCATAAAAATGACTATTTGTGAATAAAATATATTCATTTTTATAATAAATATTTGACCATAAATAAATAATTGTTTTTATAGTGAACTTGCTTTAAGTGAAATCATAATATTTAATTATTAACATGAAATGGATAAAATAATAATCAGACAAGGTCTGAAGATAAATGGTCCCTTTCTTGAAACTTCTCTCTGTCAATGGTTGGCATCATCAACACCTTTCCTTAATTTAAGGTGTCTCGATCGAACAAAAATGTCTTTCTTCTTTTCTATTATTACTATATATTATTATTATTATTATTATTATTATTATTTAGGTGTAAAAGCATGCACGAAAGGAATGTTGATCATGTGGTCCTGGGGGCTTGGGTTGTGATAAGATTGATAAGGTGAGTATATATAGTCGTAGTGAGATGGCTGCTAGCTCATCTACATTAGCCAAACAAATAATTGCATGCAACTCAGGCGATTATGATATTTTTGTGGGTTCATATAGCAGCTGTACGTTTGGCTGCTTTTGAGATCATTTCAGACTATTTATTATTATTCATAAATAATAATTTAAATTAATTTACGAAGAGTTTATTATTATTCATTACTATATATAAAATATACAAACGATTTGAGATACTTTTAAAATCCAAACGTACGAATCTTCCATGCATATTAACAGCATACGGCCTATAGGTATTTTGTTATTTGCGGGCAGTCAATAATTCACTCCTAGCTCTTAATTCCTTTTCTAAGTATCAAATAAATTTGATACATCAAAAGTTGTACTCGTACGTACGTGTCTTTTTAACAATCCGGCAGTGTAGCAACGTGGCAATATTTTGAATGATTTGAGCAGATATTAATAAAATAATTAAAAACTACTACAAATATGATACATCAGTAATTATTAATTAGTATACTTATAAATGACAGACAAATATTTAAATATGCATGAAAAAAATGATAATCATAATAAGTCCAAACCACTATGTTTATTCTTCAGTGTTGGGTCAAATCAGTAACTTATAATTTAGTTAAAAGATAAAAAAATAAAAGTGATAGGACAAGTTGACTCATATTCCTAAAAGAAAAAAAATTCAAATTCTTAAAGAGAAAGAGATTTAGACGTATAACAAAAAAAGACTTCACAATACAAGTTAAACCTTTATATATATAAGGAGATCCCCCACAAATTAGACGAACTCTCCACAAGCTCTCTCCACATAAGCTCCACCACATATGGCGTTCCAAAAAATCTTTCCTAAATTTTTCTGTTGTATTGTATGATATGTGAGATCATGATAGATTATAAAAACACACATTATAATGTATTTTATCCTCAAACAACCCATGGATATAGGTATTATACCGAATCACGTAAACTCTTGTATCTTTATTTGTTTATTTTTATTTGCTTGTTTACTATTTACTTTTTGGATGAACGTGAAGAGCGTTGTATTCAAGTCTGAATCATCTTCGTAAGCCAAGAATGACTCTTTCCACCATTCCGTTCTGTTGTGCAAATTAAGGCATTAACACTCAAGTTATTTGGGTTTGATCTTTAATTATATGTTTGTTCGAGGTTCTGTGAAGCTAGAACATACAGTAAAATTGTAGATCACTAATTCATTCCTTATCTTTTTTTTTTCCTAAGCCAACATTTCATAGATAAACTAAGTGGTTACAAGATACCAGATTTAATGGAGTGAGAGTCTCCAACAATCATTTCAGAACATAAAAATGCAATACAAGAGAAAAAAAAAAAAAAAGGAATCCGGAGTAAAAAATTTGACTCCTACCTATTTCCCACAAATGAGAAGCCGCTTGGAGTAGTTTTTGTATAATCTGATAAACAAACTATAAAACAATGACCACAAATCGTAGTGGATTGTTGTGTGCTACATTTTATTGGTTTGGACTAGCTAAAAGATACTTTCACGATCACCTTTATATTGATTTTTTGTTACAAAAAGTAGGAACATAGAGAAATAGCAACCAGGAGACGAGTCAATTCGCTGGCAAACGACCGTAACGGGATGAGGAGGCATGTGTGGTTGAAGCACCACTCTTGGAAGGAAGGTTAAGAGATTCAAAGCCGTTGATCTCAGTGATGTCGCGCTTGACAGTGGTAGACTCTCCCTGGTGCGGCAACGTGTGAGGTTCACGCGCGGTACGCACCGCCCTCTTGGTTAGTTCTCTTTCACTGTCTAGCAGATTGGTGGTTGGAGAGTCTGTTGGTGGGGCGTGGTGATTGTCAGAGGCCGATAGGTAGTAGATCAGCATATCTTGGTGCTTTGAACGAAAAAATATTGAAAAAACAAAAAGCTATAGACAGTTTGAACGTTGGCCGAACATGAAGAGGGAGGGAGGCGCTGAAGCTCCATCCCTTTGGGCGGAAAGGATGGGATCATTGATTACTTTGGTAGACTAGAGACTAAAGACCTCTGAAGAGAGAAACAAAACTTTTCACTCCTTATCGTGCATCAACAAGTTTAAGGTCATTTTGGAACTTGGACTGAACTGAGTTGAGTCTAACATTCAAACACTCAATTCTCAAATCACTAAACCCATTTTAACTCAAAATTTATTTATACGTAAGATCTACAATATTTTTTAACTTAACACATCTTTACACGTGATATTCATAATATTTTTTAACTTTTCATAAATATATTTAAACTTATTTTACCATCTAAATATATTTAAATTTATATTAAATAGATTCTACAAAACTTATTATTATTCATTAAAAAAAAAAAAATTTAACTAATCTGAACTTAGTTCATACAAACCACACCTTATACTTCAAAAAGAATTAAAAAATAAGTATGAAAACGCAGGGCAGTTGTAAGCGATTCTGGGCCTTTGATTGTCATCCTCTGCGCACTTCACGAACCTGACAGATCACATGACATCGATGCAATGAATGGCTGAATTTGCAGCCAAATATACAAGGACGTTGCTACATGTAAATGGGTCCCTGTACGTACAGAAGATGTCAAATAAAACGCACGTACAAAACATAAAACTAAATAAAACAAATGCGTCACTGCGCATTGATGATGAAAGTTTGTCATGTCAGTAGAGCGATTGGTAATGATTATCTAGAAAAGTGCCTCCTTGCGAGTTGAGAGGCCAGTGGCCATGCAACGGGGGCCCGGCAGCGATCCTTGGATAAGAGTTGGAACACTAATTAATGGGTTTTGGATGTTTGCTCTACCTACGTACGCATCCATGTGATCAAGCCACCGATCTTATATAGTCTGTCAGGCATCGATTGATCAGATGATTCCCATGCATGCATGGCCATCCCCCACATTGCATACAACAGGAATAACGAATAAATAACGACATTAACATAGTAGCTAGATATGTATACGGTAGTAATTCTATGTTAAACGGATCACATATATTCGAATATATAGATGACAATATCGATGTTTTGATTATAATGAATCAATGATCTCTATGAAATTTTTGAGATTTTTTTTTTTTTATACATAGAGCAATATCATTATTTTGTTCTAAATCATATTTCAAACTCGCAAAGCTAGCCCTTCCTTTATATATTATATATATGCAATGTGTTACAGTTATAACCAAATTTCGTATAAGTAAACTTATAAATTGATATAATTGTATATAATATGTTAAATTTAATTTATAATAAAAATAATTTTATATTTTGAACATATCGCATCAAATTATATAGCTAAAATATTTCTCATGTACCTATATATAGCGTCACTTGACCTTAGGGCTAGGGTTGTACAGGAACCGACCAAACCGGTTAGCAACCGATCAGACCAGCTGCTGGAGCACATAATCTGTAGAGAACTGGTCGGCGTGAGGCAGCTGGTTCAGCGCCGGTTAGGTTCAAACCACTGAACATGCCAATTAAAGAAAAAAATTATTTTTTATATATACTGTACTCAAAACGATATTGTTCTACTTAAGTTTAAGTGGAACGACGTCGTCTTAAGCCTATAGTTGTGTTTTAGACACAACTGAAATGACAGCGCGTTGTTTTATTCATAATGTATTAAATAAAATTTAGGTAGAACGACATTGTTTGGTTTAAACGGTATTGTTTTGAAATTATATCGTCTTCTTCCCTCCCTTATTTTGCACCGTCTCATCTCTCTCTCTCTCTCTCTCTTACAGATGAAGCTCGTTGCTAAGGGAATCGAGAACCGATCGTGAACCACCAGAGTCGATACGACCGGTGTTTCTCCTCCCCATCGACCGGTTATGGTCTATTGTTCATCTCGTTTTTCTCTCATCAGTCGGCGTCAATTTTGCCCAAAAACTACACTAAAAGTATCGGTTTTCACCCCTACTTAAGACTAAACTCCAAGGTTTTTCAACCCTAACCCTATTCTTATTTCTTCAAAACAAAGTGGTCCCCATCTAAATCCTATCTATTCGCCTAATTTGGTTTTCTACTTTAGTTGTCAATTCACCATAAATACAAAAGAGTAGGTTCGGTTTGGATTAAGAGTTAATCTAATCCATTTTATTTTATTCCATCTTATCGTTATAATTTTTAAAATTTTTTACATAAAATATAATAAATAATTTAGTTTTTTCAAATTCCAAAACAATAATAATATTAAATAATAAAATTCTAATAAAATTTTATTTAATTTTTAACTTTCATCTCAATTCACTATCAAAAGTTAAGAGTTCGTTTGATAGCAAAATTATTAATAAATTACTTACTATTATTTACAAATAATTTCAATACCATTTACATATCATCTAAGATACCCTTAATATTCAAATGAAACCTAATATTCGAGAAAGCAAATAACCAAGGGACGCTGGTGGAACCTTCGTTATGTTTGTGCACTGCTTAGTTACCTTTGATTACTTTCCAATTGATCATAAAACAAGAAAAGACAAAAGAACAAAATGGGTACGTGATACTCTCCACCAGCTTGTACAAAGTAACTAGGAATTTGATGCATAATTGAGGATAATTAATAAATCAATGACTTGATCCTCATGACTTATCTAGAAAACAAACCTAGCTTTACACGTATTCGCAATGTATGAATCATGTCCTACGTCCTATCTCGTGACTTCTTTATCAGTAAAGTCTTCAATCATACAACTCGCAAAAGAAAAAGAAAGAAATCTCCCAAATGCTTGTAATTTGTTTGGTCTCATTTTTTATACCTATAATTATAATAGTTTCTTCTTATCCTATTTCTCGCGAGACTGTGATGGGGTATCGTATCGGGGTACGGGAAAGAGTTTTCCTCTTTTAATTATTTTTATAAAAATGGACTAAAAGCAGAGAAAATGGAAGGGGGAATAAAAAGCTTTTAAAACTACGTACGGTCGATAAAATGGTCCCACCGTTTGAATTCTACAACCAGCTGAGAAAAAAAGGAAAAAAATAAATAAATTCCACAAGCTAGAACTAGAAAGTCTTAGCTGTGACGCGCGCGCTTACTGACAGTTTCAAACACGGTTAGACATGTCTCAGGCCTTTTTGTTTGAATAATTGCGATTTGGATAATTGAGATAAGGTAGAGAAAAAAATTAAAAATTGAATAAAATTTTATTCAAATATTCTTATAAATTATTAAAAATAAATGAGATAAATTAAAATGAAAAATCTATTGTATTCAAATAAAATCAATCTCAACTAATTTTATTTTATTTAATCATTATAATTTTTAAAATTTTTAATTAAAATATGATAAATAATTTAATTTTTTTAAATCTTAAAATAAAAATAATTTTAAAAAATTATATTATAATAATATTATATTTAACTTTTAATTTTTATTTTATCTTTCTCGTAATTTTATTTTAACTTTTTAAAATTATATTATTATAAAAATATAAATTATATTATAACACACGGCACTACGGCAGCTTACACTGCCTGGGCGGGGCCCTCCCCACCACTGTCTCTCTCTCTCGTAAAAACTAGAAGTTCCATCGCAGGAACATGCGTGGGGACCATTTTCCGGACACAACTCGCACGCCCACTCTGTTTCCTTTTCAGTGGCTCTTGCTGAATAGCGCGCGTGACATCCAGTTTTGTACCGAAACCTATTGCCCAATACACTTGCACTAAAATCTTCTCTCTCTCTCTCTCTCTTTTTTTTTCAACCAATATAATAAAGAAAAATTTTAAACTATTATCTTTACATACCACATTATAATTCTATTTATTTATATAAAATTCTTATATTATCTAATTTCAATCATTATAATTTTTTTAAATTTTTATATAAAAATATAATAAATAATTTAATTTTTTCAAATCTCAAAATAAAAATAATACTAAAAATATATATTCTAACAATATTTTATTTAATTACTATTCAAAACATCTCATTTCATCTCATTTGAACTGTGTATCCAAACCTAACCATAATTTTTTTTCCTTATCCAATATACAATATATAAATGATAAGTAGAATAACTTAATTGATTTAAAAAGAATAAACCAAACAAAATTAAAAATAAATGTAATGTATAATACATGAAAATGATGAAAAACAAAATTTATATATATATATATTAAGGAATATCTTTATTTATTCATTCAGATCACGTTTATTAAAACAAAAATTCTACTTGCACTTGGTGTGAGGACCTTCCGCGTACACGTCCCTCCATGTGAAAAAATTGAAACGATGCATTTTGTATTTAACCCAAACAACAAGTTTGTCTTTTTCATTGCCCACAAACAGAGCATAAAGGGCTGGGTCTCTTCTCATCTTCTTCGTCTACCAATTAAGACGGACACAAGTTTGGTTCTTCTCAGATTCAATGATTTTGGATGATTTTATTGTGTTATTTCTCCTCTTCTTCTTCTTTTTTTTGTTTGTTCGTTCTGAATGTGTGTGTAAACTTGGCTCTGAGATGAGTTTGATTTTCTGAAATCACTGTTTTTTTTATTAAATAATAATATCACCTGTCGATTCCGCATTAAGTACCCAACGGCAGTACAGGTAGCAGAACTGTTTTCAAAATCTTTATATTTTTCTTTGTCGTCTAGAAGTTCCTCTTTTTTAATTTATACTACTACTACATGTCAACCCACGACTATCGCGTCCACTAAGCTCGTGTGAAAAGTTTTCTGAAATTTTTGAAAACTGATCTTTTGGATATTAATTTTTATAAAAATATGACAACTTTTTTTGTTAAATCGCATAAATTAATTTCGAGAGATGAAGAATTGTCTTGATGTGTTAAATCTGAATTGAAAGTGATTTTGTATTTTTTTTAGTTCCTAAACAAGACAAGCTTATAAATATATGTTGAATGCGATAATATTTATATTCCTTAGCACGTAAGTTAGGAGGTTTGTCAACCGATAATATTATATGGTCAAATTTAAGTGATTCGTAGGTGTGTTTTTTTTAATAAAACATCGAGTCATGACATCATCTTAATCGTAACAATAATTTAGTAGGAAATCGATGAATAGTGATGATGGCATTAAATGAACAAGAACTCAAATCCGTGACTTTGTATTAATAAGCTATAATCATCCTAATGAGTTTTAATAACAAATCACTCGGTTCACCCACGGTTCTATGATATAATATTGAATGATTTGAGATTATTTGTCATATTTTATTTATAAATCAAATATTTAGTGTCGTATAAAAAAAAAAGATGAAAATGATTTTTCTTACATAAATTATCTCTACAAAAAAAATATATATATTTTTTTCTTAATTCACTAGACGCTAATTGATATCATTGTCGACTACCTATCTCACACCTCCCTCCCCCTTTTCACTCGTTGATCAACATGACACGCTCTGTAATCCATTTCCCTTGCTAATATATATATATATATATACACATACGGACAATTTATATAGTACCGGGACTATATGCCAAAAAAGAAGTTACACTCACGTGTAATATGCGTGCATTATTGGTAGTAGGTTGTTGTTTATTTAAAATTAAGGGTTGAGTTGCATTCATGTTACAAAGTGACAAGTGGGGCCTCCACATAAATCTATTAGGTGAGATGAAAGAGATCATCAATCATCTTACTCAACAACATACTATTAATTTCCTAGCCTTTCCACTATTTAAACAGCAAAAATTCTATATCATATCATCTAAATGTAACATCTGCATAGTGATAGTATTGACATGACAAATAATAAGACCAATTATTTTTTTATTTATTACGTTGTTATGATGTTTAAATATTTTACTATATAAGAGTGGTATTTATTATAAGAGTTCTGTTACATATAGTTATTTTTGTATACTCCTTGCGTATTCCGCATATGTAATTGATTAAATCAGTTATTTTATATTAAAAAAAATTATATAACTAATCACATTAATAAAATGTAGAAGAAATATAAAAAAGTGACTACACATTGAATTTTTGTTATTTTATAGTGTCTCTAGTTGATGTATAAAATGAATCATCCACATAATTTAAAAGTAAGATTTAATTTATAAAAATTAAAAATTAAAAATTATACTTTAGACCAAATGATGTCATATAAATATTTTATTACATATACTCTACGCACAATAACAAATTTTCAACCATAATACTATCTAAATCATTTCTAATAATCTTAGAAAAAAAATATTCAAAATTTTCAGCCACGATAAAGTAGCTTATTCTTTACCGCCGAGTATCTCTCGTTTAGTATCGCAGTCATGAACGGTATTACTGTATCACGTGATATATGGTAATAATAATGTGTAGTTTATTACAACTACCATGAGTGGAACAATGGCAACGAAAGTAATATTGTGCCTGTTCCGGGGGTCGAAGCTTAAGGGACTCGTCCGAGAAAGCCTGTCGTTTCATGAGAGTAAAAATCGCTTTCTCGGACATTTTCAACATTTTCTCGAGTGTTCCTCTACCTTGTTTATGTACCGTTGGATGGATTTCGGTAAGTAGATAAAATTCCAGTGGTTGAAATCTACCGCAGCAAGTGAAGGGTAGTCGTACGGACTTTATGTAGTCCATTCTTTCTTCTTTAACTCTCGGTCCAAATCAAGCTGAAGGACAGCTGTCAGCTAGAGATTCCGAGCCGATGACCTCGACAAAGTCTAGCCGGCTAAGTGGGACCCGTCTTGATTGGACTTATTGATAATCAGTACTACATATCACCAAAACTTGGATATGTCGAAGAAAGTATCAGTTGATACGTAAATCTACTTATCAGTGCTTTATCTGTCTGCCTCCTATAAAATCCCCATTTCTGAAAGCTCAATGTCTCATTATATAATTGTCTAGAGAGAGACAGAGAGAGAGAGAGGGAGTTTTTAGAGAAAGGAAGAGAGAGGGGGAGAGAGAGAGAGAGAGTAAACCATTCCATTTCTAGAGGGGAAAAAGCTTCTCTTAGCTCTGTCGTCTGTGCGCTCGTGGTCGTTGGTTTTCAAGGTAAGGGCTTCCTTCAATTCTCTCAACCTCTCTCTGAAATTTAGAATCTTTTGCTCTAAAGTCTGCAGTTTTTTAACCCTTTTTATTTTATTCCTGGGGGATGGGGGGTTTGCTTTTGCATCTTTGATGCCCATATGGCCTGAAAGCAGCCTTCTCTTCCGTGAAAAATATCACCCTTGATTTTTTTTAAAGATTTTTAACCCGATGTTAAGCTTCACCCATGTCGGTATTTTCCAAGTACATGTGATTTTTTTGGGTGCAAAAATGGGTTTCTTTTTTGTCCGATGGGTGGTAGTTGACTGATCTATTTCAGGGGATAGATTTGAATCTATGTGCTATTTTTTTATTTCTTTTCCAATAATTAAGCTAGTCAGAGATGGCCCCTTTACAGATTTATCTGTCGCTTATGATATTTTTTCAGATCTAGTGCCGTTCTTGGTGATTCGTATTTTTGAATCGAAGAAGACGGGGCGACTACCATGTCGTCGCTTAGTAGAGAGCTTGTGTTCTTGATTTTACAATTCCTTGATGAGGAAAAGTTCAAAGAGACTGTTCACAAGTAAGCTACTAAGAATTTAGCTATCTTCTTTGTTTTTGTTTTTATTTTTATTGTTAAGTCATTTCGAACAATTGATTATGTACTTTTGTCTCATCAGTTGCTTTGTTTATGAAATAGGCTTGAGCAGGAATCTGGGTTTTTCTTTAATA
>QEOT01122559.1:0-30409 GCA_003123785.1 Pterocarya stenoptera | reverse complement strand
TATATAAATATTATATATATGTATACTGATTTACTTGGGAACTAATTTAAATAAAAATAAAAATAAAAAAGTCAGTAATTTATTTTAAAAAAAAATATATATATATAACATTAAAGAAAGATAAAAAATTAAGAAAAAAAAATTTAAACTTCAACAAAGTATGAGTATTGATCTGCATTCATATTAGATTATCTATTTTCTCTATATAATAATAAAATATTATTAATTTCTTATTTAAAAAAATTGAAATAAAAAAAGAAAAAAATTGAGTACACTATCAGAATAAAAAAGACATGAAAAAAAACGTCGATTCATGTGCACCCCGGGGCTATTAAGGGCTTTGTAGTAAAACATGATCCTTCATTAAGTTCTACAAGAGAGCTATACGTCAAATGATCAAGAATTTTAAGGTTCTTTTGATAAAACAGAACTTAACAGAAAAATAAAAAAAGTTGACAAAAAAAAATAAAAATTACTATTCACAATTAGATAGTCCTTTATTATAATAGAGTAAATATATGTTTTTTAATTTTTAGCTCTTCAAAATTGTTTTTTAAAAGCAATTTAAAGGTGTGCCTCCTGAAATAAGTGTTAGATATAACCTGTTACAAAAACTGATTTTTAACCCGTTTATTTGGGAAGCACAAACACAATCTAAGTTGATAGAAAAGATATAGCATGTCAAATAAAAATAAATTAAAACGATAATTAATAATTTTATAATTATTTTGTTAAAGAATAATAATTAAGAAGATAACGAGTATCGGTTCTAATAAAATTAACAAGCCCATGTAATACGAGATCGAACCCGGTCTCATGTTTGGTTCAACGGTCTATAGGCACAGTCCAACTTATTCCCTTCGTATTTTAAATTTTTCAGTGGTACGGATCACGAGAAAAAAAGAGGCCCATTGGGCTTTCAAGTCAGGCCAGATAAGCATGAAATCCCAAAGGCTGAAGGTGAGCCTTGCGAGTTTCTCGGTTATAGCGAATAGTCGAGGAACTCGCGAGGCTTGCAGCACAATGTACTAGTTCTCATCAGCGGGGTAGTGCATGGAACCTGTCCTCGTGGTGTGCGTGCGCGCGCACGACTGCCCCTCAAGGCGGTAGTTTTCGCAATAATCCAACACCAAGTAGCATATTCCATCCATGCTCGACATATTCCCTCAAATTAAGGAAAGACGACTTGCATGGTTTAGTAACCACATGTATGTCGGATGCTTATAACTAGCTCGCGAAAAAGCAACAAATCTATAGTTATGTCTCTTTTTATGTTTTTGTAATAAAGACAACCAAATCGATCCTATCCATAGGCTATGCTTGAACTATCTTGATATGGATGCATGCAGTTCTTAATTTGCGTAGCAGCTTCTTGTGTAAAATTGTATTTCAATACGTTTTTTTTTTTTTTCATCCTTCGCATGCATTAAGAACTCTTTTATGATGCTTGGATTAATCCAGATGGAAACTGGTGCTACATGTCATTAGTCAAGTTCAACACATACGAATACCAGCTAAAAGATCCGCTCCCTCCTTTGTTTCAAATCTAATATCGGTAGTTGCTCCATTGAAATTTTGAAACTCCAAGGCTGCAGGCTGGTTGTCGTGGTTTTCTGAGAGACCACTGTCAGAGTTAGTGGAAATGAAGCTTAACGTAGCAGAAAAAAAGAGTAACAGAGCAAAATGCAGAGATGATGGAAGTGTTGAAATGGAATAATTATGTTGTATATTTCTTAATCTTTTTGTGCTATATAGTAATCAATATATAGAAGGAATCGTCTAATGCTGTGCAATATAAAAGACTAAGCTATCCCTAGATATCTGTACAAAATTACATTTTATACTAACAAGTTTGTTGAGAATTCTGTTGGTGAGTTGGCAGAGGAATATTATTCTCGAATATCCCCCCGCAAGATGCAGCATAGATATTCTCTATCTCCATCTTGGCCAACAAAGACAAAAACTGGGATGAAGGGAGAGCCTTGGTGAACACATCTCTGCAAGCTGAGAGTTTGATCGAATGAAACATGGGCATAGAAATCCAGCTTGAATCTTATCACGGATGAGGTGACAATCCAACTCTATATGTTTGGTACGCTCGTGAAAGACGGGATTCTTGGCAATATGCAGCGTGACTTGGTTGTCACAGTACAAATCAATTGGGAGAGAAACGGGTAGGTGCAAATCTTGAAAGATGTAAGATAACCACTACAATTCACATGAGGTTGGGGCCATGGCCCTATATTCGGCCTCAGCAAAGCTTCGGGATACAACGGACTGCTTCTTCGATCGCCATGAAATGAGTAAGCGGCCAAGGAAGACACAGAAACCTGTAACCAAGCGTCATGAGTCAGCACACGATGCCCAATCAGAGTTTGAATATGCACGAAGTGAAAGTGAAGATCTGGAAGGGAAAAGCAATCCTTGTGTAGGTGCATTCTTAATGTAACATAGGACTTGATGAGCTACATGTAAGTGTGTTGTTGTAGGGGCTGTCATGAACTTACTCAAGTGTTGAACTGAGTAACAGAGCTATGGCCTATCATAACAGGTCGTATCGTGTCAACTCGTTAGTAAATACTATGAAATAGGTTAATACGACACAATCCGACTTGTTTTAACCCGTTTATGTAAATGGGTTGAACAGACTCGAAATTAACCCATTTGGACTGATTAAGTTTAGCATAATTTTATATAAATGTTAAAATCACAATGTCTATAAAAATATAAAACTAACTACAAATCTAAAATTACAATCCAAACAATAAAAATATCGAAATTAAAATCTCAACAATCTTACTTTTAGATATAAGGGTATAATTGTAACTTTAATTTTCTTAATGGGTCAAAATGGGTTGATCCGTTATCAACCTGTTAAATAATTATGTCTTAACGGGTCAACATGTTTTGACCTGTACCCGTTAAGACTAAACTCAAACCTGTTATTATCGTGTCGTGTTCATGTTGAGTTAACAGGCCGTGCCACATATTGTCACCCCTACTCATCATACTATTATTGAGATCCACTAGACAAGTCAATTTTGACCAAATTAATGATCTTTTTAAATTTTAAATTTACTTTTTAGGAAATTCACTTTTATAATAATAATAATAATAATTTTTATTCAATTGTAACACTCTTGATGTGTGTGTATATACACAACATAAAGTGACACTCTTGATGTGTGTGTAACGATCCTTCATACTATTTTTATGAACTCAATATCCTTGTTGCAAGTCATAATCTAACTAATCTCGTTGTGATGAAAAATTATATATGGTTTATTACAAATATAATACTTGTCAATTTAACTTTAAAAATTCATATATATTGGTTTACCTAACTAATTAAAATGTTATAATTCTAAGATAATTAGGAAACTAATTATTAGAACAGACTTTTGAAAATTTTAAAACAATGAGAGAGAAGAGAAGAAAAGAAAAGAAGGGAAACAAGTAGCAACAACATGAGTGGTAATAGGATACTTCCGTCCTTATTTTTTCTTTCTTGTTAGGAAAAAATATAAAATGAAATGGCTTTATATCATTCAATGTTGAGATGGCCGAGTTGGTCTAAGGCGCCAGATTAAGGTTCTGGTCCGAAAGGGCGTGGGTTCAAATCCCACTCTCAACATTTGTTTTTTACTTTTTATTATTTACGTTTTCCATATACGAAAACAGTTCCGAAGGCAGATGAGAGAACTGAGAATCCATGAATAATGTGTACAGGCTGCACACTAGGCTCCTCAAGACCTGTCTACACGACGACCCTCTCTGTCACCGACGCCTCTTCCGATTTTGCGCCGCCTCTGCCCCTCAAAGCTTAGCCTACGCTCGCTCCCTCTTCGCCCACATACCCTCTCCAGACACCTTCACCTACAATACCCTTATTAGAGCCCATGCCCACTTCTCTCCTTCCCACGCCGTTTCGTTCTTCTCTCAGATGCGCCAGGCTGGCGTCTCGCCCGACGGCTTCACTTTCCCATTTGTTCTTAAGGCATGCGCTCGGTTCCAAGTTGGTCAGGGCCTTCACTCGCTCGTTGTTAAGCTCGGTTTTGATTCTGACATTTATGTTCAGAACTCGTTAATAAGCTTCTACGGCTCCTGCGGGTCCGTTGAGCTTGCGTCAAAGCTGTTCCAAGAAATGCTCCATAGAGATTTGGTCTCTTGGTCGTCCATGATCGCTTGCTTTGCGAACAATGGCTCTGGGTTTGAGGCTTTGGAACTGTTTCGGCAAATGCAGGTCTCGGAGGATATAAAACCCGACGAAGTTACTATGCTCAGCGTGATATCCGCGGTTTCAAGCTTAGGGGCGTTGGAATTGGGTCAGTGGGTTTATACCTTTATCCACAGAAGCGGGCTGGAGCTTTCAGTTTCAATGGGTACCGCCCTCATTGATATGTATTCGAGGTGTGGGTCCGTGGATGAATCCATTCGAGTGTTTGATGAAATGCCTGTTAGAAATCTGTTGACGTGGACAGCGTTGATTACCGGTCTTGCGGTGCATGGCCGCAGTAGAGAAGCTTTGAGGGTTTTCCACGAGATGAAGAAATGTGGCTTACGCCCGGATTCTGTTACTATCACTGGGGTTTTAGTTGCTTGTAGTCATGGTGGTCTTGTTGAAGAGGGTTGGCGACTTTTTGAAAGCATTAAAAATGAGTATGGTATGGAACCGCTGCTTGAGCATTATGGTTGCATGGTTGATCTCCTTGGCCGTGCAGGCTTGGTCTATAAAGCCTACGACTTTTTGGAAAGAATGCCAATGAAGCCAAACTCTGTTGTTTGGAGAACTCTACTTGGAGCATGTGTAAATCATAATCATCTTGAGTTGGCAGAGAAAGTGAAGCGGAGGATCGTTGAGCTTGACCCTTATCACGATGGAGATTATGTGCTTCTATCAAATGCATATGGTGCAGTTGGCAGATGGGTTGAGAAGGAAGGTGTGAGGAATTTGATGAGGGAAAAGAGAATTAGCAAAACACCTGGCTATAGTTTAATTAACATGGACCAAGTGATTCACAAATTTGTTTCTGGGGATAGTTCTAATCCCCAATCGGCTGAGATCAAAACATTCTTAGTATCCATAATAAAAGCTTTAAGAGATGAAGGTTACACAACCAATGCATCTAATGTATTACATGACATTGAAGAAGAGGACAAGGAGCAGAGTCTTGGTTATCATAGTGAGAAGCTAGCCGTTGCTTGTGCACTGCTTAGATTTAAGGATAGCAGCACCATAAGGGTCATGAAGAATCTTCGAATCTGTCATGACTGTCATAGTTTCATGAAGCATGTTTCGAATAAATTCGATCGAGAAATCGTCATCCGGGATAGAAACCGGTTCCATCATTTTATTAAGGGATTGTGTTCTTGTCGGGATTTCTGGTGAATGACGTTCTACTGTTGTCATTGAGATTATTTGATTATTCTTTGAATGGAAGACTATCAGTGAGTTAATCAATATTGCTTTAGGCTGTGTTTGGGAACATTACTGTTGTCAAATATTTTGAGATACTCCTAACATCTAAACAAAGCCTTAATTTCTTTCAATGCCAATGAATGAGTTTGCTCATGGAGAGATATTATCGAAAAAAGTTGTATTCAAACAATAAATCTATTCATCATCCGATTCTCTCATCGCACATTGCACACTAAAGGGAGACATGTCATGATTCCGCTAAGCAAACTCCATATGCTTCTCTCACTCCCCATGCTTCTCTCTTCTTTCTCTTCTCTCCCATCTTCTTCATTTCTTTGCTTAACTATAATGAAATCAGACCCAAATATATTCTTCTTGGAAGTGGCTAAACATCATCATCATTAAGAATCCATTGCACAACAACACCAACAACAAAAGTTGTTAGACGTTCTTTATTACTTTGAAGAGCATTGGGAAGAAGAAGTCGGAGAGGATTATTTCCAACAAGAAGATGAAGTGGAAGACAACTCTTATGGCATTAGTATTTTTTGAAAAGATGAAGGTATTGAGGAGACCCAAGTATCTGTCAGAAACCCTATGTGAAGAACAGAGAGGAAGTGAAGTGAAAGGGGAGGACTGAAAAGAGGGTTGTCTGCAAAGGGAAAGGAGTAGAAGGAATCGAACCGGGAACGATGCCGTTTGAGGAAGCTGTGAAACAGTATGGAATAAGTGAAACGAATCGTTTAGAGGGTGTTGTGGGTTTTGTTATTTGGGTGTTTTACAAGATGTCGAGCTTGGGTGAGTTAGATTTTGTCGTTTTCGCCAATGTAATACACAGCATTTTGGAAATATAACCAAAATGTGCGTTTAGTTGTTGAGCTTTTCCTTTAGTGTTGTATTTGTTATTTTATCATTTTTCAGTAGTTAGTTACGGGGAGGAATCTGATATAGGGACGTTGGGGTGAGCAGAGAGAATTAGGGACGTTGGAGGTTTAGGGATTCCCTCGAAGAACCATATTGACAATGCAGTTTCTATTATTCAATCATTTTCACAAACACTTGTCACTCATATCTTTTATTGCTTCCAATTAGTTTACATTGATACTCACTAGCCCAGATTACAAGCAGTATTCTAACAATTGGTATCTTAGAGCCATTTTATTTTCATGGCTAAAAATACACGTTCGTGGCAGCAGTAGGAAGGGCTACAACGCCAGGTAGATGGCATGGTTGAATCGCTTCAAGACATAAGGGATCGGTTGGACCAACTCACAGATCGCCTGGAGTAGCTCACTGATTTAGTGCTTACCCTTATGACTAACCAAACACCAATAGAAACCTACAAGTTCCAAATGACACAGATAAGTTGTAGCATAAGGTTTTTTTTTTTAACCTAGTGGAGTTTGTTTGGATTTTCCTCATTTCGATAGGAACAATCCATCTGGGTGGATATTCAAAGCTTCTCAATACTTTGAATTCCACCAAACACCACCTGCTTAACGTTGTTGATAGCGTCTTATTACATGGAGGGAAAATCTCTCGTTTGGTACCAGGATGCTATGGACTCAGGACAATTCACCAACTGGGACACTTTAGTTTGTGTAATGCCAGTCTGCTTTGGACCAACATCTTATGATGATCCTATGGAGACCCTCACTTGTCTTAAGCAAACGACCTTAGTGGTAGCTTATAAAGCTCAATTCAAGGCCCTCTCCAATAGATTAAGAGGCCTTCCTGATCACCACAAACTAAACTGTTTTCTAATTGGTCTTAGAGACGAGATTAGGTTACCTATTCGCATGTTTAATCCCCTTACTTTAAATGCTGCTTTTGGGTTAGCTTGAATTCAATAAGAGTATTTGGGCAGCACAAAAAAATCCATGAAGGTCAGTCCCGAGAAAGGAGGGGGTTCAACAAGGGGATATCCTAATACTTTTGGCTTGAGTGGGGAATGCAACAATAGGAACCAAAAGTATAAAGCTCCTGCTAGGAAGATCTCATTTACTTCAATGGATGAAAATAGGAGAAAAGACCTATGTTATCATTGTGAAGAAAAATAGAACCCCGCCCATGTATGTAACTAGAATCTATTTGATGAAAGGGCATGAGGAGGTCGGTGTGACCTTGGGGGAAGGATATAGTGTTCCTAAGTCAACTAAAGAAGGGGAGTCACTCTCTCACCCAGTGAATATAGAACTCGAGATTTCACTTAATGCACTCACGGGGATATCCAACTCTAAGACTATGAGGTTACTTGGTAGAGTTGGAGGAGAGTAGGTGGTAATCTTAGACGATTTTGGCAGTATAGATAACTTCCTAAACCCCTCAGTTGCTAAGAAAACTAGGCTGCTGGTGGATGATACGCAGAGGATTGCGGTGAAAATAGCAAGTGGGCAGATTATCCATAGTGAAGGATATTGTAGTGCAGTCCAAACAAAAATACAAGGTATTCTTTCCACTCTCCTTGTTGTGTATTAGCCCTGGGGGCTGTGATGTAGTGTTGGGTGTAGAATGGTTGGAAACTCTTAGTCCAATTATTTGGGATTTCACTAAGCTTACAATGAAGTTTATGTATGATGGTGAGGGAATTGAGCTAGTAGGGTTGTGTTTGAAGGAGCTCACTTTAGAGGGGAGTAATAAGTCCTTGTTAAACTCTATTAACAAAGGGGAGGGGTTCTTACACTTGTTGGTAGGGAAAGAAGAGGAAAAATCTTGTCATTGGGGGAGGAGGTGCAGAAAATTCTTATGAAGTTTCAAGGAGTTTTTGGAATTCCAAAGCGGTTGCCTCCCTCGCGGGCACATGATCACAAAATCACCTTTAAAGAGGGTATTCAACCCATCATAGCAAGGCCATACTGATATCCTCATTACCAAAATGAGGAAATAGAAAAAAATGTAATTGACCTGTTAGAGTCAGGAGTTGTAAGGCCCAGTTTTAGCCTTTTTTCTCCCCCAATGTTGGTGCGTAAGGCGGATGAGAGTTGGCATATGTGCATTGATTAAAGGGCGCTCAATCAAGAAACAGTAAAGGATAAGTTTCCAATTTTGGTTATTGACGAGTTACTGGATGAGTTGCATCGGTTGGTTGTGTTTTCTAAATTGGATTTAAGATCCGGAAACCATCAAATAAGAGTAGTGCCTGAAGATGTGGAGAATACGATCTCTAGGACTCACGATGGGCACTATGAGTTTCTAGTAATGCCTTTTGGGCTGACAAATGCACGGTCAACCTTTCAAGGCTTAATAAATGATGTGTTTTGACCCTATTTGGGAAGATTTGCACTAGTATTTTTTTATGACATACTAGTTTACAGTAAGTGTTGGGATGAGCACATAGAACATTTAGAGAAGATGCTGGATGTGTTACAAAAAAAATCAGTTGTATGTTAAACTGTCCAAATGTTAGCCTGGGGTCTCTGAAATTGATTATCTAGGATATGTGGTCAGTGAAAAGAGGGTGACAAAAGACTCTAAGAAGGTGGCATCAATGTTAGATTGGGTTAAACTAGTGAATGTGAAGTCCTTAAAGGGGGTTTTTGGGGTTGATAAGCTATTATCGTAAGTTTATTAAAGGGTATGGGGTCATTACAGCCCCATTTACAGATTTACTCAAAAAGAATTCATTTGTATGGATTGTTGAAGCGACATAGGCTTTTAATAAGGTGAAATCACCTATTACATAGCCCCCAGTACTCAGACTTTAAGATTTTTCTAAGCCATTCACCATTGAGTGTGATGCTAGTGGGAGAGGAATGGGTTCAGTTTTAATGCAAGCTGGACATCCACTAGCCTATATGAGTAAGGCACTCAAGGGAAAGACATTTCTTCTATCCACTTATGAGAAGGAGCTCATAGCCTTGGTAACTACTGTGAGGAAGTGGCGGCCTTACCTTTTGGGTTAATCCTCTATTGTAAAGACAGACTAACAGGCTTTAAAGCTTCTTTTGAAGTAAAGGGTTAGGACTACATCCCAGTAAAAGTAGGTCAGTAAGTTGTAGGAGTATGATTTTGTAATCACTTACAAGCAAGGAAGAGATAATCTAGTGGCAAATGCATTGTCACGAATGGAGGAGCAGAATGAGGGATGTGAGGGGGCACTAGCTATGATTTCTTTTCCTACGCTTGATTGGGTAGAAGAACTGAAGGCTAGTTATGAAGCTTCAGCTGAAATGAAGGAAATTGTTGAAAAACTGCAAGACAATAGTAATCCACCTAGAGGTTATCAATTGCAGCAAAGATTGATACTGGAGATGAGGAGAATTGTGATGGTGGCTGTCTTTTCTTTTAAGGGAAAAGTGATGCAATAAATACATGACAACCTTGTAGGGGGCACTCGAGCTACTTGAAAACTTATAAAATGGCTAAAAGAGACTTCTATTGGAGGGGGATAAAGAAATACATCAAGAAACTGGTCAGAGAATGCGATGTTTGCCAATTAGTGAAATATGAGACCATTACACTTGCATCTTGCAACACTTGCCAGTTCCAGAGCTGGCCTGAGCCGATATCTCCATGGATTTCATAGAGAGATTGCCTATGTCCCAAGGGTTTTAACGTGATCTTGGTTGTGGTTGACAGATTTACTAAGTTTGACCACTTCATTCTATTGACTCATTCTTATACTGCTTCAGTAGTGGCCAACTTATTCTTAAACCATGTCTTCAGACTTCATGGGTTGCTTAGGACTATCGTGACAAATAGGGATCCTATATTTGTGAGCTCGTTTTGGAAGGATTTCTTCTCACTACAATGATCTAATCTGAATCACAGTTCTACGTACCACCCTCAATTGAATGGACAGACTGAAGCCTTAACTAAGTGTCTCAAAAGTTACCTATGGTTCTATGTAGGTATGAAACCCCATAGATGGGCACAGTAGCTAGGGTTTGCAGAATGGTGGTACAATACCTCGTATCACACCTCTACTAAAATGACCCCGTTTGAGGCCTTGTTTGGCTACCCCCTTCCCTAGTTACTGTTCTATGTCCCAAGAACTTAAGCAAACCACACAATTGACCAAACACTTCAGGCCAGAGATTAAATTATCAAATTACTAAAGGAGAATTTAGAGAATGTAAGAAACAAGCGGATAAAAGGAGATCAGAAAAAAGGTTCGAAGTTAGGGATTGGATTTACCTGAGGTTGCAACCCTATCGCCAAAAATCTCTGGCCACTTGCCAGAATATGAAACTCGCACCTCGGTTTTATTGACCCTTTAAGGTGATACAGAGGGTTGGAGAGATGGCCTACCGCCTTGATCTACTGAGCTCTTCCAAACTCCACCCCACCTTCCATGTCTTGTGCCTCAAGAAAAAGGTTGGGGCGAAAATCCAACCTTTAGCCACCCTTCCTCCAGTGGTTGCACACTATGAGGTCTGGCCAAAACCAGAAGCCATCATGGATCCCCGCATGAAACTCTAAGGGGACAAGGCTGTAACTGAAGTTTTGGTCAAATGGGCAGGCATATTTAAGGAGGATAACACATGGGAGAAGTTATGAAAGCTTCATCACCTCTACCCACACATTGTGGGCAAGGTGCTGTGAAGAAGGGGGTAGTTGTCAAAAGCCTATGTGAAGAATAGAGAGGAAAGGAAGTGCAATGAGAGAACTGAAGAGAGGGTTGTCTACGAAGGGAAGGAGTAGAAGGAATCGAACTAGGAACGATGCCGTTTGAGGAAGCTGTGATATAATATGGAATAAGTGAAACAAATCATTAAAAGGTATTATGGGTTTTGTCGGTGTTTTACAAGATGTCGAGCTTGGGTGAATTAAAGTCTGTCGTTTAGGCTGATGTAATACGCAACGTTTTGGAGATATAACCAAAACATGCGTTTAGTTGCTGTGAGCTTTTCCTTTAGTGTTGTGTTTGTTATTTTATCATTTGTTAGTAGTTAGTTACGGGGAGGAATCTGATATAAGGACTTTGGGGTGAGCAGAGAGACTTATCTGGAATTTACCTTGTAGTTTGAATTGCATGGAGGTTTAGGGATTCCCTCGAACAACCCTATTGACAATATAGTTTCTGTTATTCAGTTATTTTCACAAACTCTTGTCACTTATTCTTTTATTGCTTCTAATTATTTTACATTAATACTCACGAGCCCATATTACAAGCAATATTCTAACAATATTCTTTTTGATAGACCTGCAGGTAATTATGAGTAAATCTTGTTGGTGTCTACGAAATACTTGTGTCTAAAGTATGGAGGATGAGCATTAGTTTTTTTTATCGTTTTGGCTTCTTGGGACCTCGACTTTCCTCTCTTTAACGGACTATAAATACCAAAAAGTGGAGGAAGACCAAAATGTGGAAGAAGATGTAGGCAGAAAAAAAATAAAATAAATGAAAAGATGTGTGGAACCTATTCATATAGCAAAAATTCTTTACAATTTTTTATTATTTACTTACATTCTATACTCTATCTTTTTTTAATTTTTTTTATCAATATTTTTTATATGAATAATGAATAAAAAATTTAAAATAATTTTTAAAAAAATTAAAAAAAAATAAAAAATAAAAAATATAGAGTGTAAATAAATAATAAGAAGTTATATATCAAAGAAATAATCTTTGCATCAACCTACACACCACACACCATAACTTTTTTTATTTTTTTTATTTATTTCTCTTATTAAATGTGTATTATATGGATGATGAATAAAAAAAATATAAATGTTTCAAGGAGACTAAAAAAAAAATTAAAAAAAAAATTAAAAAAAAAAAATTGATATGTAGTGTGTAGGATGATGCAAAGCAAAGCTCTATATCAAAAGCCTTCACACAGGGTGCGGCATAGAGACGGACGGACGAGCAGAACAACTCTTGTAATTATTTTCTCTTATGACGAATTGCTTGGGATGATTGGACGCGTAATAAGATTTTCTATTTTTTAAGGGTTCTTTAGAAAAATTTCACACATCAATATAATTTAGTATTATCTGTTTATTCATTTTAAGACATGCGACATGCCGTATCAATAATTTCATTAGCTTAATTAATAAATTTCCCAGCAGAGTTATTAGGGGAAGAGAAGCTTGAAAATATCTACGGCCTGTGGGAAAAAGTTATTAGGGGACAAAACGACAAGCGTTAGGATACTATCGTTAATGGACGTTTATACCCCTTGTGCCTAAGTTGCCCTAGATACGTCGAGAAAGCACAAATGAAGCGCTCAGATCTAATGATACCTAATCCAACGGCGTGAACCTTTTGGCTTACCCTTTATATTCTTCCTAAAATCCGCCACATCGATCCTTCCATTACCGCTCTCGTGGAGACATTTTCGTGCTCTCTCGGCAGGGTTTCTTCTAGGGTTTGCGGATTTCTGTTCAAGATGGTGAGGCTGATACCTCTCAGCCACTATTTCTTTTATTTATGTGTTCCGATCTGAATAGCTTCTTTCACCTTTTCATGGTCTTTGATTTTTCTTTGATGGTTCCTTGTAACTTGGATTGGTCAGGTTCTTCAAAACGATATCGATCTGCTCAATCCTCCCGCTGAGCTTGAGAAGAGGAAGCACAAGCTCAAGCGTCTTGTGCAGTCTCCGAACTCATTCTTCATGGTAATTATTCGGATCTTTTTTTTTTTTTTTTTTTTTAGTTTTGTATGACTTTCTGAATATGTTAGTTGGGAAATTAGATATTGATACTGTTTTTTTTCTTCAATTTTTGGTTTGATATTTATTCAGGACGTTAAATGCCAAGGTTGCTTTAACATGTAAGTTCCCTATCAATTCTATGTCAAAAATCTGGGTGGACTAGACTGTGTTGGCCATTTTTTATTTTATTTTATGGAAAACAAAAATTGTCTATATGTTATATTTAAAAATTTAACGAAAATTGAAAACACGAATGAAATATAAATGAATGCAGAACTACGGTGTTCAGCCACTCGCAAACGGTGGTGGTGTGCGGGAACTGCCAGACAGTGCTATGCCAGCCGACTGGTGGGCGCGCAAGACTTACCGAGGGTTGCTCTTTCAGAAGGAAGGGGGATTGATTCCTTATTGGGTATTTGCTAATAGAGTTCTCGTGAGGCGGGCATGGATTTTGTTGTGGTTTTGTTTTTTATTCAAAATATGTTATTTCATTAGGAGAAAGTTTTGGACATCTATTGCTACTCTAGTCTTGCTATATTTTAATCTTGTTTTACTCAATGGAATCGGGCTTTGTACTATCGATCATGTAAGTACTCTTATTCTATCATCATTGCTTATCCTATCATCGTTGCTTAACTTGTTGGTGCACTGTCTTATGTGGCTTTAAAGGTGCTTTGCCTTGGGAATTACTGACAACCCTGGCCAGTGCGGGGGTGTGCTTCCTACAATTTACATTTTGTGTCTGCTTGTCCGATGTGGCTCTAGGCTCACCGTAGGGGTGCTGGAACCTGTATCCGGCCTGTCCGACACCCCTGCCTGCTCCTCACTGGTCATGGGCGGATAGCTTGCTTGGGTCCTGTGGATGGCGGATTATATATAGTCACTGGTCAATGGTGACTGACAAACAAAAGGATTTTTTTGTCTGGTCAATGTGGACGACGGACAAAAACAAGGTGGTGGGGGGGGGGGCATATCACCACCCTGCCTAGGCGGAGGCAGGGTATTGAAAAGGTGGTTGTCCGTCTGTATATGGTGCGCAGTAGGCTATTGTTTGTAAGGTGATCTTTTTTAAATGAACCCTTTTTGTTTGTTGGTGGAGGATGGTAGTGTGTGCGTGTTGCGGGAATAGAGACAGAGAGAATGGAAGGAGTTGTAGGGAGGGAAAGTGAGACGGCAAAGTGAGGGGCAGCTGCCCAGTAGAAGGTATAATGGCTTGAGGACGGTGGCAGACAGTTGCTAAAATGAGGACGGAAATAGATGGAGAGGGGAGGAGATAGAGAGTGCGTTGTTTGTAAGGTGATTTTTTTTTAATTGAACCCCTTTTGTTTGTTGGTGGAAGATGGCAGTGTGTGTGTTGCGGGTATAGAGACAGAGAATGGGAGGAGTAGAGACTAATGAAGGTAGAAGGGAGGGAAAGAATAGGAGGAGCAGAGACTAACGAAGGTAGAGGGGAGGGAAAGTGAGACAGCAAAGTGAGGGGTAGTTGCCTGGCAAAAGGTTTAATGGCTTGAGGACGGTGGCAGACGGTTGCTAGAATGGGGACGGAAATAGATGGAGAGGGGAGGAGAGAGAGAGAGAAAGTGTGCGTTGTTTGTAAGGTGATTTTTTTTAATTGAACCCCTTTGTTTGTTGGTGGAAGATGGTTGTGTGCGCGTTGCGGGTATAGAGGTAGAGAGAACGGGAGGAGCATAGACTAATGAAGGTAGAAGGGAGTGAAAGTGAGACGGCAAAGTGAGGGATAGCTGCCGGGCAAAAGGTTTAATGGTGCGAGGACAGTGGCAGACGGTTGCTAGAATAGGGACGGAAATAGATGGAGAGGGGAGGAGAGAGAGTGCGTTGTTTGTAAGGTATTTTTATTGTTTGAACTGCTTTTGTTTGTTGGTGGAGGATGGCAGTGTGTGCGTGTTGTGGGTACAGAGATAGAGAATGGGTGGAGCAGAGACTAACGAAGGTAGAAGGGAGGGAAAGTGAGACAGCAAAGTGAGGGGTAGCTGCCTGGCAAAAGGTTTAATGGCTTGAGGACGGTGGTAGACGGTTGCTAGAATGGGGACGAAAATAGATGGAGAGGGGAGGGGAGAGAGAGAAAGAGAGAGAGAGTGCGTTGTTTGTAAGGTGATTTTTTTTAATTGAACCCCTTTGTTTGTTGGTGGAAGATGGTTGTGTGCGTGTTGCGGGTATAGAGGTAGAGAGAACGGGAGGAGCAGAGACTAATGAAGGTAGAAGGGAGTGAAAGTGAAACGGCAAAGTGAGGGATAGCTGCCGGGCAAAAGGGTTAATTGCGCGAGGACGGTGGCAGACGGTTGCTAGACTAGGGACGGAAATAGATGGAGAGGGGAGGAGAGAGAGTGCATTGTTTGTAAGGTGATTGTTTTTAATTGAACTGTTTTTGTTTGTTGGTGGAGGATGGCAGTGTGTGCGTGTTGTGGGTACAGAGATAGAGAATGGGAGGAGCAGAGACTAATGAAGGTAGAGGGGAGGGAAAGTGAGACAGCAAAGTGAGGGGTAGCTGCCTGGCAAAAGGTTTAATGGCTTGAGGACGGTGGCAGATGGTTGCTAGAATAGGGACGGAAATAGATGGAGAGGGGAGGAGAGAAAGAGTGTGTTGTTTGTAAGGTGATTTTTTTTAATTGAACCGCTTTTGTTTATTGGTGGAGGATGGCAGTGTGTGCGTGTTGTGGGTACAGAGACAGAGAATAGGAGGAATAGAGAGTGACAAGGGTAAAGGGAGGGAAAGTGAGGGGCAGTTGCTCGGCAAAAGGTTCAATGGCGTGAGGACGGTGGCAAACGATTGCTAGAATGGGGACGGAAATAGATGGAGAGGAGGGGGGAGAGAGAGTGTGAGAGGGGAAAACCACATGGAAAAAGACCAATGGGAGCTTACCAACCTGGTCTCGAGGTCAGACGGTGGCGTTAATGCCAAAATTGAAGGAGAGAGAAGAGAGTGAGGAGAGAAGTTGGAGGGAGGTAAGAGTGAGATCGAGAGGGGAAACTGATCGGAGAGGAGTGACGTTGGCTTGTTGCAACCAACTGAATCTGAAAATGCAGCAGAGAGAGCACTACAACGAGAGTGTGATGGAGAGGCAAGCCTTGGGCTATAGCTTGGGCTTAGTGCGATGTAGAAAGGAGAGACGTGAGCGATGGTGGCACAAGGCTTGGAGGGAGAGGGAGAGAGGGTGGGGGAATTAATTCGAGAGATGAGAAGACGATAAAGAGAGCGTGATGTTTGGGTAGTGAGAAAAGTGTTGGGAAGAGTATGAATAGTAGTGAAAAAGTAATTATAGAATATTGAATAATAATAAAAAATAATGAATATTAGTAAAAAATAATTAAAAAAATAATTAAAAAGTAATAATAAAGCAATGAATAATAGTTTTGAGAATACATGAAGTATTCTTGGTACCCAAACTTAGTAGAGACAGCTTGCTTTAATTAGCGTGCTTGATTAGCATAAATAGAGGACCTAGAGGTTTCTGTTGAGGTTGGAACATCGTTTGGGGCTTGAATGAACTAATAGACAATCGAGGGCCGAGGAAGGGATGTTCAATATACTGACATATGAGATAGTAGTTGATTCTTTTTGGGATTTCTTTAGATGACAGCCAACCTTTAATGATGTTCATGGTTTTAGGTAAAAGTTTTTAAGCCATTTGAAATTGTATACAAGCCTTTTAATGGTTATATTGTCAAATAATTTTTCAATTTGTACATGCACAGATGAAAATATTGACGGTTGTCCTTTACTTTTCAAGTTTTTCTCGTGGGATTTCGCTAGGATTTTTACGAAATGAGTATAAAAATATTAAAAACTACTTGATTATTTAAGATTTAAAAGTTTGGACAATGAGATAAGATGAGATAAAAAAATTTATAAATAGTAGTGAAATATTTTGAGTTTGAGATGTTTTATTGGATTTTGAAAAATAAGAGAAAAAGTTGAAAATAATATTTTAAAGTTAAAATATTGTTAGAATATAAATTTTATTTATTTGAAAAGTTGAATTGTTTTTTGTAGTTTGTTTAAAAGTTTGAAAAAGTTATAATGGTTAGATGAAAAAATTTAAAATTTGAAATTATAAGTATTTATATATAAGTGATATGTGGATGTTGAATTAGAAAAGTTGAGATCATCCAAACCGGCCCTTATTGATTGAAAAGTAGTTAGAAATCTGTACGTTGAATGCTAGTATTAAATGTTTAGGAACGAGGCAAACCTCAATCTACTTTTAAATGCTTTCGAGGTTCCATTATGAGCCAATATTAGATATGTAGAGTCCATTGATCGCGATTCCATTATTTACTGTACATATTATGGTTCCTCAATGTCTTTAATACCGATAGGCTAACGGTAGGATCTATTAATTCGGAATCTGGGATTTCACATTCTACCAAAGAGGGAACGAGTGTTTCTGTTCTTAATATTTTGTCTGTCTGTCTGTCTTGTGATATAGGTTCAAACAAATATTCATTTTGTTTGTGAGAAAATAGCCCCGTCATTTTGGTTATTATTGCATGACTAAAATCTCTGAAATAGATTTGTCTCAAAGAAACTGCTTGTGAAATAGAGAAGCTGGTGCTATTGGTTACCACTTCAGAATTTTTTTTTGAATCTTTACCAATTCAGAATTGATTCATGGTTTTCAGCACCTTTTTATAATCAAAGGATCTCTAACATTCATGACATTGATTGTTGGTTCGGGGTATTATTAAATTCAAGGAGGCATGCCCAATAGCGTATTGGAATTTCTTGCATGTAGGGGGAGGAATTGGCGGTTTTACTGCCCATAGTTTGTTGTTAGGTGATATGCCTGTACGTATGTATGCTCGATTGTTTTGATGATGAGGTATGGAGGGAAAAGAGTTGTGTTTTTTCTTGACTTGTGTCGCACGTAATCATTAGTAGTTAAGCTGGCATCCTCAAGTGCCGGTACTCATGAGTTGCTTCCATTCTAGTTTCTGGCGTGGGACTTTCAACTAATTGATTGTGTCGGATTCAACAGTGTTTTGCGTGTAATGTTATGATGGATACTTCGGTAGAAATTGAGAAACTAGGTGGGTTGTGTTTTGATCAGGAGTTGTGCTTTATTAATAATCCGAGTGTATTCATTCGTACAAGAGTGAATCGGATTGATGATAACACGTCTCCGTCTTCGGTCTAAACTTGTTTTGGGTCATAATGAGAAGATAAACACTTTAATCACAAAAAATATATATAAAAATAAATTTATAAAATGATGTGATTTGATATTATACGTTAAATTATAAAATTATTTTTATTATAAAATAAATTTAATGAATAACATATTGTTACCTCATTTTATTTTATGAATTATAATTTCTTTCCCGTCCCATTAGTGAGTCCCATAAGTGAGAACCCTACTCTCTATAGAAAAGGAAAAGGGACTAGCAGTGGGAATGCCCAGCGGCATTATATATCTAACCCAATGGCTCCCGTTTATTGCAACATTTCACTTTGGATCTCGCATGAATCTAAATATGTACGCATGATCAATAAATCAGAAGGGTTGTGCGCAAACCTCATCTCTAAAGTCTAAACTACTGGACAGGTGTCTTCATTCGGGTGCTAGTCTTGGGTCTAACGGTTTTTAATCTCGTGTCGTACCGGTTGGTACGGTCGGTATTTGCCATATTGGTCATTGGTCTAGTACAGGTATTATATGTATTTCGTACTGGCCTAAATACCGGCCATACCGGCCTATATTTCGACTTTTAGTTTTTTTTTTTTTAAAATTACAAATTCATTTTTTGACTCTCAATTCAAATTAGGCTATTTATAACTTATATATATGTATTTATACATAATTTATTTATATATAGACTATTATTTTAGAATATAATTTATATATATATAATTTATTCATATATTGACTATCTCGAAACAGTTTCGGTACCGAAATATTTCGTTCCAATGTCTTAACTGGTACGGCGTCCGGTACGATATTCAAAACATTTCACTTCGACTTTAACTCCTTTTGGATTAAGAAACTATTTCAACTTATTATTATAATTTTTTTAAAATTTTTTATACAAAATATAATTAACAATTCAATTTTTTCAAATATCAATTTAACTTTTTCAATTTCTAAAATAATAATAATATTAAAAATTAATATTCTAATAATATTTTATTAAACTTTTAACTTTCATATAAAACCATCTCATCTCATCTCACTATCCAAACAGAAACTAAGGTTGTGTTTGAATGTTGAACTGAGTTGAGTTAAGATGATAAAATATTGTTGTAATATTATTTTTTAATATTATTATTATTTTAAAATTTAAAAAAATTTATTATATTTTATATTAAAATTTTAAAAAATTATAATAATGAGCTGAGATGGATTTGAGATCCAAACGAAAATCTTTACCTTCCAATTGAGACAGCTAGCACATAAGAGAATTTTGGATTCACAATTTTTTTCGAAAGTCTTCCAAATATTTTCCTATTTCAATCCAAACATCTTAATTTTAACTGCAAAAAATATATCTTTACGTAATCATTTAAACATTTACGTCAGACAAAAGAATACAGACATTAGAAATACTTCCCAACACTTTGAATACAAAATATACCGCTAAAACTTTTTATCTACAATTTTCAATTACATGTACTTAATTTCACAGAAATTATTACAAATGCACCTCAAAGAATTTCGAATAAATTATTAAAAAATGAATGAAAGAAAAACGTTGGCAATGTGGCATACCAAACACAAGTTTATTATACCATATATTATTTTGTGAAAAAATATTATGATTACATGAAAGTAAAGCTATAAGTTAATGTGATTTGATATGATACATCAGATTATAAAGTTTTTTTATATTATAAAATAGATCTATTAAATTCTATAAAAATATATAAATTTATGAATTTATTTTATATAATCTGTTTTATTTATAACAATTTTCTATTTCGTGTGTCATAGTGTCTACTCGAGAGTGGAGACAGCCTATGGAGCATAAAGGTCTACCCCAATTTTCACGTGTTTGACAAAATTGGGTGGTGGAGTTATAATTGGGCCAAGGAAGGGATGGTTTATTTATTTTATCTTGCCCCGTCTAAATCGGTTTACAAGTTGTACACTATTATTATTGTAAGTTCGTATTGATGGGGGGGTTGACCTTGAGTCAACTTTTTTTGGCTTCTACACAATAACACAAGATAGTCACCTGTTTCAGAAAATGGTCGGGCAAATTATTGGTGGGGACCTTGCCTTTGAGAGCTAAATCTATAAATTAGGGCTCCTTTCCATTTCGAGATTAAATAAGTTAAATAAAATATTATTTTTTAATAATATTATTTTTTTAAACTTTTAAAAAAGTAAATTATATATTAAATTTTATATAAAAATTTAATAAATTATAATAATAAGATAATATAAGATCATTTCTATATCCAAACAGGACAAAAAGTACCCATTATCCTCTATTAAGCGTATCCAATCAGCTCAACTCAGATTGTGATATGCACTGATCTCGCTCATCATCTTCCGAGTGATCCATTCTTATCTTTTGTGACTACGTAAAAGAGTACCGTCCGGCCCCATTGAAAGCGAGTGGTCGTCGTCTTCTTTCTCCTCCTCCTCCTCGTCGGGATTACTTTTAGGCACTCTTTTTTTAAAGTCTGCAGCAAAAAACCAGGTGGGCGGACGTTTGCTTAACCTGTGGGAAGTGCAGCAGATGGTTTATACTTTATCGTTCATTTACATCTCTTGCTGCCTTCTCAAAATGTCTTCTAGATAACAGTGATTAACATGATTGGATTTAATTTAATAAAAAAAAAAATTAAAATTTCTTACGTATTACATATTGTCCACAACTACTTAGAAATATACATAGATAATTAGATATATATATTTTAAATAATACCTGAAATGGTAGACACTTGGAAAGATTTACATGGACCATTTGGATCTTATCTAGTCTGTTTCATGTACAAGTCAGATGGGACCAAATATGAGGTGGGGATTACTTAACCCGTTTCTCTTTGATATGTTTGGTTTTGTTTGTTTAATTGTTAAGGCCTAGGTGATTGATTAATTTAACTAATGATTTGTTTGGCTAATGAGATGAAATGAGATGGTTTTAGATGAAAGTTAAAAATTAAATAAAATATTATTTTTTAATTTTATTATTGTTTTGTAATTTGAAAATTTTGAATTATTTATTATATTTTATATAAAAATTTAAAAAAATTATAATGATGAAATGATATGAAATAAGATGAGATAATTTATGGTTCCAAACACGACCTAATAAAATACCTAGAAAAATGAAAAAAAAAAAAAGAAAGTAGACGGCCGAAAGACGACGAAAAGGTGATAAAACCATAACTAGAAAAATGAAAAAAATAATGAAATAAAAGTATATAGCCCTCCAAAGTCGGGGTTTTTGAATTTTTATAGAGCCGTTGATTAATTACTTCCCTTGCTGCGCCTGCTGCTTGTCTGTTTCGTTCTCTGTTTCGTCTCTTTGCTGTTTGTTGGGTGGGGGAATACCCATTTCATTTCAATATTTATGCTGTTTCGATGAAGGAGCCTGGCAACTTACTTGCTTGCTTCTCTTAATGTTGCTCTTGGTAAAACCGTTACAAAGTCCTCACAACAAGCACCGACTTCATACCAACACCGACTTCTTGTTGCCGACTTTGCCGTTGCCGTTGTTGACCCTTTCTGCAAAGCTTCTCTAATCAATGTTCTTCAGTCGAAAGGATATTATAAGATGAGACTGGCTTTGCTCTATTTGGGTGAAACACTCATCTGCATCTCTGTTTCTGGGTATTTGAGACTTTGAGTACTTGAAGGTTCCTTCCCAACTAGCCCATCCAGGTTGTTTTAGTTATCAAAAAAGCTTCTCCTTTTTCTTGTCTCTTTCTGTTTTTTATCTAATTACTTTTGTATAAATTGATGTACAACAGGCAGGCTTTTGTCATGTCGTCTTTGCGAGCGAGAACTGGGAGACACAGACAACGATACAAGGATCATTTTAGGCTGGTTGCAGGGTCTGTCACTTTCTACTGCGATCCCTTAGTAACTTCTTTTTCATTCCTCTCCTTGATAAAATCTGAATATCCTCTCGTGCTTCTATAAATAGCCAAAAGCTGCTTCCTTCACATCCATTGTTCGTTATAAACAGTGGTAGACACAGCTGGGCTTGAGCATTGACTTTATTCTGCATGTGTTTATTTTTGCATCTACTCACTTTAAATGATTAATTGATGCTACCACTAGTCGTTTTCCATATTAGCAATGTCGGCAAGGTGGGTTGATGGGCTGGCAAGGTGGAAGCTGTTTCCATGAACCTTGGTCCTCATTTTCATACAGTGCCAACTCGAGTGATGATGCATTTGACCTTGTAAAGATTCTGGCTTTATTTTGAATTAAGTTCGCCACGGAGACCACACTATCATCTTCTTAACATCCATAATTAAGTTTAGGATTTTCATTTCGGCATACTTCATACCAATAATTGGTTACTTATAAAAAATGGTTACTAAAATAGTAAAATTAACCGGTTTTGATTGGAAATGTCAAAATTTAAGAAAAGAGTGGATTATTCTTCTATAGAACTGTGAAAAAACTCAAGGGGTTGGCCCAAGCGGTGGAGGCCTTGGTCTTGGGGTATCACTCCCTTCAAGGTCTAAGGTTCAACACCTCATGGGTGCTAACAATCCTTTGGAGTCACACCCCTGGTTGAAAAGCCAACAATTTAACTAGTTCCGTGTAGGGAAACTTTCGAAGGTGCGGTGTGCGAGATCAAAGTTTACTCTATAGGGGTGGGTCCGATAAGCCCTGCGTTGGAGAGGTTCTCCGACGTAATAAAAAAAAAAAACTCTGAAAAAAAAAGGTTTCCAAGGTTTTCTTAAAATCCAAAATTTTGGGAGTTTTGCATCCAAGATTTTGTAAGAAGAATTTTTATAGAGATATAAATATACAAACTTAAAAAACTCAAAAATACGAGCTCAAAAATTTGAAGATCATATGAGTTCAAAAACTCTCAAAAGTTTGGCCTCTAGAATATGAATATCTGTGTGTATAAATTTTTTCTTGTATAACTCAATATTTTCCTGTTTTGATATTCTTATGTTCAGTTTCTTTTTCTTCCCTATAAGAAAAATTACAAGAATAAGAAATATGATGTGATGTGATTTTTTCATTAGCATATTGGTTTTAATAAACTGCAAGCACTTTCTTAATGTTAATGCGCTTGATTTACAGTAATTTCCTTCTTTCTCCATTTTTGTCCTTCCCTCTCCCTTCCTGTTTTCTCTATATTCAACATAATATTTTTTACCCATTTATGCTTTACCCTTGCATGGATTGGAATGCTTTTGTTTCTTCTGCAGAATAGTTCTACATGTACTTACCTCTTTGGTGCAAAAAATAGGTGTATTCCTTATAAGCTTGAGCAGAATGTTGTGGGTTCCCATAGCAATTCAGAGAAAGAATTGCTTGTTCTTATGATTTCCACACCAGGTCGGGATGATCTTGTGTTTCCAAAGGTATTAATAATCCTTCATTTTTTGTTAGGCACATGATGCTTAACTCCTCTCATTTTTGGTTATGTTAGCTTCTATAAGAAATAATAAGTTTTGGATTCATCTCAATGCCTTCATTTGATTACCAGGGAGGATGGGAGGATGATGAGACTAAGGATGAAGCTGCAAGTCGTGAGGCCTTGGAGGAAGCAGGGGTGAAAGGAACACTCAGTGTAGGTTTCTTTTCCATGCTTGGTACAGGCACGGCAGCTATTACTCTGACATGTATAATTGGAAGTTTGCAACCAATAAATTATAACGAGTGCAGCCAAAAACTAGGGAATTTAATCTACCCCAGAGTAGCACTTCTCTTGATTATCTTATGAAATTTTCTAGTCTTCTTCACATCCTTGAATCTCATGAAGTAATCACCTATAGAACTTTCATTTCTTTTCCATGACTTATTCTTAGCTGTTTTTATCAAGGACCACATCTAGGTGGTTATTTCTTTTTGGGGGAGAGTGAGGCAGGGTTCTAGAATTTTATGTGTACCTCAAAAAATGAGGTAGGGTTCTTTAATCCCAAGAGGTTGGCCCAAGTGGTGAAGGCCTTGGTCTTGGGATATCACTCCCTTCAAAGTCTAAGGTTTAACACTTCATGGATGTAAACAATTCTTTAGGGTCACATCCCCTGATGAAAAGCCAACGATTTAACCAGTTCTGTATAGGAGAACTTCTGAGAGTGCGCTGCACGGGATCGGGGTTTACTTTGCAGGGATGGGTCCGAAGGGCCCTGCCTTGGAGAGGTTCTCCGACAAAAATAAAAAAAAAGTTTTTGACACATTTTCCCGCTTTGAATTCTGTACTTATAATATACTCTGCTGAAATATGGGTTGGTTGCTTTTAGGATATTCATATGCACTTGTGGTTGTTGAATAATGCATGCCAGCATATATTTTGATGCCTCAATTTTCCATGAACTTGATTATTTTTTTGGACGAGTCATCTAATTCATCCTGATTTCTAATCTATTTGCAGGAAAATCCCATAGGAGTTTGGGAGTTTAGAAGCAAGAGCAGGCAGAACAGCAGCAGCCTGGAAGGAGGTTGTAGAGGCTATATGTTTGCATTAAAGGTGACTGAGGAGCTTGACTCTTGGCCAGAGAAGGATAAATATGATAGGAAATGGGTCAGTAATCCAGAAACTAATTTGAATTTTATGACATTCTACCAAAGCATCATGTGTCCAATGGTTCATTAAAAGACCAATTGGTTACTGCTACCAGGAGGATCCCCATCACAAGTTCTGATAGAATTATCATAATATTCTCGGAAAAGAACTGTCATTTTAGATCTGTATTTGCACTCTTGCAGTGTATGAATATTTGAGTGAATTTATTCGGCTTGACTAAGTTGCTTTAAGTCAAGAATCCTATGTTTAACAATTTGGTGGTTTGCCAAACACGAACCCCATGTCAACAAATTCTACGTTGAAGACTTTTTTGTTACCCTTCCACAGCTTACCACAGAGGAAGCATACAAATTCTGCAGATACGATTGGATGCGGGATGCTCTTAGAAGATTTTTGGCAACTCTCTCAGCCGAAAGTCCAGTTGGGATGAGTGAAGAATCGAAGGAAATCCCTTTGAGGCCAGTGACAGATGCAGATGAAGAGCGTCAAATGTCATCACCTGGCTACTTTGGTAAGCCTTCTGGTGTCCAACATCTTGGGAATACTTATTGCAAATGCGTGGTAAAGGGTTGAGGAGTCCGGTACATCTTTGTGGTGAAAGCGACTGTATTGTATAATTTGTTGATGTCCTTGATTCTGGAACTCTGTCCTTGATTCTGCAACTCTAAATAATTTCAGACTATTTTGTTGTAGGCAAAGCTTGTACATTTCTGTAATTAAATTACATTCGAAGAGGTTAACAGTTTCTTATTTTTCTTTAGATGTTTTGTTCAGTTTCTACTATTTTATGAACCTGCCATTTTGTTAAGACATAAAATAATAAAATCTGCCTCTTCCCATCAATTTAAGCTTTTGGAACAAATGGTGATTTTCATGGTATCAGAGCAGAGGTTCTGAGTTTGAATCATGACCCTACACTTTACTCTATTTAATTAAATATTCCACTTGTTGGACCTACTCATTGAAGGGAAGTTTGACCTATAAGTGAAAATGAGTATTAAGCTATAAAATAATAAAATCTACATCTTCTCATCAACTTAAACTTTTGGAATAAGTGGTGATTTTTCACACATTTAATATCTAAATTGGTTCAGGCTCTCTTTTCTAGGATCATTAGGTTAAGTTAAGCAATTTCAATTATTAGGTGAAGGAGTCCTCTCAAATCTTCTCGGTTGTCATTTAAGAATGAGTATCAACTTTGAAGTCGATGTCATTTCATAAAATTGAAAAATTTTATTGAAAAATTCTTATGATCAACCACTATTCACCATTCCACATCCCACATTCTATAAAAAATACCTCTATACCTATGAAAAAGTTATAAGTATAGGGTGAGTGGCTGAGGTATAATAAATCCCTTGAAGAGCACTCCACGTTGAACAACTTATTTTGGCAATTCCAAAATTGCCAAAATTGTTCAAATTTGAACAAGGCTTCACACTCTTCCTTCAGGAAATCTTGCAAGCCAAATACCTGAGGTATTCTCAGTACCCAAACTAGGCCAATCTTTCCCATAGAGGCATAGAACTGGATAAGGATCCTCTGCATTGACATAATGCAGAATGACGAAAATACCCATGTATTACACAATAAATACTATCAGAGAATTCTATGCATAGAGCCAAGGTATATGATTTCAATTGAGTGGTTCAATAAGTTGAAAACAACAACTAATCAAAAGACAGACGTTCTCAAAGTGGTTTTGGGTGTTGTGAGCAGAAGTAGTATAAATGCAACACTGTTGTTCTACAAAGCTTAATTAGCAAACGCACATGTCAAAGTGTGACACAAGTTTTTGCTTTCCAACACTATATTGCTCGCAATGATCGTGCCTCCCGGATTCTCTGCTCAACAATGTTGTCACCATGAGAACAAAAGCCAAGGCCAAAACAAAATCAATCCAGCCTCAATTTCCGGACATGATTTTTCAAACGCAACAAAACATTCAAACTTAACGCGCTCCCTCGAGAACTTAAAATCATTTCAGTAAACGTATGATAAAATAAGAAGCATCGCACAAACTTTGAAGTAGTTGTAATAATAATATTTATATACAGACCCACAAACTTCAACAAAAATTCCCACTTGGGTGACAATCTAGGTCGGTCTTTGAAGTTCGTAGGTGTGAACTTTCTGACTTTCCCTTTCCATTTCGAGTTTGGCACAGGAATACATATGAATCTGTGTGCTGATATTAATCTTTTGCATGCTTTCCACTCCTAACAGTATGAAAAAAAGAGCGCAATATGGCAAATGGCGGAAAAATGGACGTACACCTTTATTAAAATCCATCTTCCTTTTGTTCCATGTAACACGGGGAGGTTTCCTTTGACTTTCACTTTCTTTCCAAGGCATCTCTGTTCATCTAGCTCTTATCTGTGATAAATTTGTATCTTGGGATTGGAGATTCATGGGATTTACAGAGGTCGAATGGCGCCTAATTAATCAGTGTTTTTATCTGTGTTTTTATATGATCTGTTCCTTGAAAATGGAGATTCGTGGGATTTTACAGAGGAGATCATGAGTTGCCCCCTTTGAGGAGTTTTGATGCTTCTTGTTCTTGTCTTTATAACCAAGTCAATCTTATCTTTCACAAATCTTTGCAGAGTTTACGTTTCAGCTTCCTTTCTTCCAAACAAAAAGATGTCCCATTATAGATCCTTCTCGACAGCTTGGCTCCTTGTCATGAGAATAATTTTCACGATGGATTTTTCCCTTTTTTTTTTTTTTTTCTTAGCATAAGAATCTACACCGGATTTGTAAGATCTATGACATCATAGATCATTGGGATATTTTCACACCTTTATTAAATTTTCAGTACAATTTTGTCTCATTAGTTAAATTATTATCCATTTTTATAAATAAATAGTTCAAATGATATGATCTTCCCGACTCCTCCCCTTGTACAACAACATGGAGATGATCAGCAAAATAATATATTCAGCAGGTGTGAGAATTATTCACAAAAATTAGACTTATCAATCTCTTGAACATGAAATTTCGCATGGGAAGATTCTCATGATATTAGATAATATCTTTTTTTTTCTTGCTTTGAATAGAAAAGATCTTAGTCAAAAGCATGATAAAATTTACTAGAAAGGAATAAATCAAATCCAATGCATCGCATTTTATAATTTAATGATTGATCAATTGGCAGGAAAGGTTCTTTTGCCAAGTTCTATGGCCCCACCAACTAAGATATATACTGAATTAAAATGGTTGGGAATCACAGAGCTGCATGGGACAAGTTTTCTGCTTTATCTTTTTACTTCAATAACTTCGATTCATTATAAATTAGTTATATATGTTTATATATATATATATTTATATATATGGCCTTACATTTCAGTAAGACTGTAACAAAGAAACTTTTCACTTTTTCAAGTCTCATGCTATTTACATGGAGTGGTTATATATGATATTCACTTTTCAGTTCTCGCCTCTGTAGAAATAGTTATGATCAGTTGCTCACTTTGCAAAGTGACTTAATAAGGCGATTTAAATGCCAGTACTACAGCTAGATCATTAGCCGTAAGAGAACTATTAGCTAGCAAAGATGTGTTAAGGCAAAAACTCAACTAGACAAGGGGGAAGACAGTCACAGTAATTTATAAACATACATAAAGCTCAGAGAAAGAGACAATATTGTGTCAATCCTCCAACTCCTACACCAACTAGCGTACTGCCCTTTCCACTAAAAATGTTATTGTTTGTCTGGTCTCATCTAAAGTTCTAGCAGATTCTTGACCTATAACAATCTCTAGATCTCACTTGTGTCGAGTTCCTTTTTAAACTATATAATATATATACATATATTTATATATCATGTATTTGATGAAGAGTCGATAATCTCTCATAACAGGCCAGATACAAGGGACACTTGCGCGCCCGTCATCTATCAGATTATCTAGTTTTGAAAGGAACTAGACGTATAAGAGTCTTTATCTATAGGGCACTAAAAAATAATATTTGTGACGAGAATTGATTCATTTTTATAGGAAATCATTATTTTTTATAGCATTCTTGTATTAGGGATAACATATAATACCCGGCGGGTGAGATAACGTAGACATGACCTAAGAATCAAGAATATCATTAATTTCCTTGAAAAACACCTAACCTTTACTTGTATTTTTATTTGCAAATTAGTGGTCATGTTCAAAACTCATGAGGGTCGACAGATCATATATATGAGTGTATGAAGGTATGGCTTACTATAAAAAAAAAATAATTATTTGTGATGGATTATTTGCAACGATAACAACTATTTACGATAAAAATAGATTTATTTTGACAAAAAATAATCATTTTAATTGGAAATAACTGATCACAAATAAACAATTTTCATATCTCATAAATCCTTGCCTCTTAGAATTGATTAGATTAGAATATTAAGACGTAGTACTGCATTGATTAGAATTATACGTAATTCTCGGTCACTAGCTCGGTCAAGAGAAATTAGAATCTGAGACCATGTGTAGGTCAAGTCATTGCAAGTACTTCAAATTTTTTACAAAGCTAGCCATAAGCTAGCTCTTCATGATCATCATCAAAAAGCCAATGAAAGCAGCTGCTGATATTCAAACATATATATATATATATATAATAATTAATTAAGCATCTGGGAAGAATAATTATAAGGAGCATTAACCGAGAGGATTGTCGTACAGCACTTCTCAAGTAAATAAATACTCATTATAGAAATGTACCGAAAGGCCACATACTGGGGTCCATCGAGTCAAGGGTCGGCCTGATGATCTTTAATTATAATGTGCTTGAGAATTAATTCATCTTAATTAGTTCTACTAATTATTATAATTATTTGATGATGATCAGTAGCTTAGCTATAAATATATATAAATATATATATATGTATATATAAAATAGGTAGGTAGGTCTTCCCTAGTGATTATTTTCTTCAAAAGAAAGCAACCCTAACTTTTGTGTCCCTAGCTATCTCTGATCACATGCATCCCAAAATGCCTTAGCTTTCTCCCCTTATTTGGATGGAGCTCTATTTATGCGTGTTCAAGCTAAAGGACCTCCAAACTCCGTGAAATATTATTATTAAAGCAGAAAAAAGTCATTTGCATGGAATTTTAAAACAGCATTTGGGATTGAAAAGGTGTCATGAGGTAGGGCGGATGGTGGAACATATCATTATATTTTGCTCAAATTGGATGCACATGGCTGAGACCATTATATATATTCCCACGTAAATTAAGACTACATTTGCATTAATACGCGCGTATAGCTAGCTAGGGTACTACGTAACATCACCTTTTGTGCACTTCTTTTTATTTTTTTACCTACTTATAAATTATTAATTGGTCTCCCGTTTTAGTTTAGTATTGTGAGTCTGTGACGATTAAGGGTAGGTTTGGGAGATGAGATGAGAATTTTAAAAATTTCTTGGCTTTCAAACCTACCCTAAATCAGAGTACTACTCAATCCAGTCCATCACTTAAGATTGCATGCCTAGCTTGATGATCAAATCCAAATTTGAATTAGTTCAACATTAAATGCACACTACAAGAAAACTGCTGATTTGTGACCAGTTATTTTTAACAAAATGACTATTTTCAACTAAAATGAGTTTTTTTTTTTTTTCCATAAATAGTACTTTTTGTCTAAAAAAAGTCACAAATATCCGTTTTTCTTATAGTGATGAGCTATTTGCGAACACAACATATAATTGACTATT
>QEOT01122558.1:9113-30406 GCA_003123785.1 Pterocarya stenoptera | reverse complement strand
CCACTACGATGATCTATACCATTTGGAGAGAAAGGAACAATGAGTAATACTAGAGACAAGTCTTAAATACACAAGTCTTGCACAAGCCATTATGAAAAATGGGCTTCATAATAAAAATATAGATATTAAAATTTTCACACTTTTTTATAGTAGGGTCCATGTTTTTATAAAATACTTGTGTGAAATCTGTGCATTTTGAGCTTGTATATATCATTATTCAAGGAACAATAGAATCTATGGGGCACAAATAGTAACTGGAGAACTTGCCGTATGACCTCAAAACTGAGGACTGATTTGGATTTAGAGATGAGATGACATGGTTTTAGATAAAAGATAAAAGTCGAAAAAAATATTGTTAGAACATTATTTTTTAATATTACTATTGTTTTGGGATTTGAAAAAGTTTAATTGTTTATTATATTTTATGTAAAAATTTAAAACAAAAATTATAATGACGAGATGAGATGACACACTTTCTGAATCCTAACAGCCTGAAAGTTGATCTCATTACTAAGGTTCTGTCCATCTACTTGGACTAGAAGCCTTGAAAGAGAGTGAGGTGTGTACACTTTGTTTGTTGTATTTATTTCCTTCACAAGTGCTGTGGCCTTGTTATTTTCTTCCCATCTACATGATGAGATTGAGGCAATTAAGTACTAGTTGGTCCTGGTGTCTCTTCCCCAACTTGTTCTAACCTCCTTTGCTAGGCTTTATCTCTAGATTAGCTTGACAAGGCTGTTGTATCATGTTTTGATAGGATTGTGTATCCTGGGTTATTACTTCTCTGTACCTTACTATTTTGTGATTTATTATTAATATAATTTATCTTATCCAAGAAAAAATAAGTACAGAAATTTTCTTCCCAACTACGTGAGATTGAGGTAAGTGGGATAAACGTGCTAGCTTTCATGAAATTTTCAACAATGATCATCAAGCGGTTTGGTAAAAATACTTGGGTTATTATTTTATATATATATATATATATTTTTGATAACCAGACAATTATTTGTTGAAATTAAATAGAGTCCTTATAAATATTCATCTTATCAAGCCAAATAGCTTGACTTACAGAAGGACAAAAATCCCACCACATCTCAATAACATCCCGTTCATGTGTTGCCAACTGATGAGCCAGCCATATTACCTATTGATTCACATGCAAAACTTGAACTTCTTGAAAATCTCTCATCAACCTTCGAATATCTTGAAGTAGAAACTCACAATATGTTAGAAACATAGATAGATTATTCAAAATATTACCAAGTATCAAATAATCTGTTTCTAACAATAATTTTGGAACTCCCTATTGTGCACAGAATTAAAGACCCCTTAACAAAGACGTTGCCTCAATAAATTCTGCAAAAAAAAAACTTCCCTCTCCACTTTGCTACAAGCCACAAAGGCATCTCCTTTATGATCTCTAAGAATCACCCCAATCCCAGCTGATTGTTGATTAAAAAAAGGTAGCCCTATCCACATTCAACTTCAGAAATCCTATAGGAGGTGGTTTCCAGCACACAACTTTGTTTATATCCTTATGAGAAAAAATCAAAAACCTGTAAATATTTATACTCTAACAGTAAAGAAAGAGCATAATTAACCACTACTCGATTTTGCAAAGAAACCTGCTCATAATTTACATTAACATATTTATTTATCATTGCATGTGTGACATAAGTTGTTATTTGGAAAAATAATAAATTATGTGTCCACAACCTCATGAATTCATTCCTTCTCCACCATTGTCTTGACAGCAAACATAGCCTTCCTAACCTTGACTCGCCACATTCAAAGTCACTACCACCAACAGTCTTCCAGAGATCTCGTTGCTCCAGATAGACTCCATACCCGTTTGCCAAGTGCTATAATTTTGATCGTTCAGTCAACACTCTAGCCTACTGCACTTACAATCCTGCTGACCCACGCCTTTTCCCTCTACATTTTTCACTCAGCTTTATCTGGCTGATTGCACAAATGAAGGGCTAGCTCTCTTTTTATAAGCACTCCAGCAAGCCTGAAAGGACTCGGACGGTTATACCTCATCTACTGCGCCCTCCGGTCTCTCGCGCTCGAAGCTCAGCTCAACACGTTCTTTCTCACATTCTATGTTACAAGCACGAGCGACCGATCTAGTAACCGGTGAATTAAAAGGAAAAAACGTAGGATCAACCCGACGTGCTCTACCTATTGTGAATAATATTGAAGAAAAGTTAGTTTGTTTTGTGAAGAACCCACCTCTTTCAAACATAAGTTTGAAGAATAATTTCTTTGATAATTTTATTCATATCTTCCATACAACAATATAGTCAATCCGTTATTTAACTTTCCAAAATAAAGCAAATTACATTATTAAAGCTAATGGATTTATTCCCAAAACATAACAATATTTCCAAAGAGAAAGTTTCCTATTGTGCTGGCCTTGATCATGTTGGACGCTCCCCATTTATTAGAATATCTCATTCCTTATTTGGCACCCGGAACATCCCTCCCCCCTTCAAAACTTTCCTCGTCCTCAAGGAAAATTTCTGGAAATTGATTTTGATCACTCGTAGTCTACTCTTTCGTCCATCATTACTTCTTCAAAAAAAATTCCTTCGATCAAAATTAATTTTTTGTAATGATAGCCAGGAACAAAGTTCTCGTCACAATTAAAGCAGAGTCTCTTTCTCATCCTTTCTTGTAACTCGCCAGGACTGTAGTGCCGAATGGGTGGTGCTTTTATTCTTGACAAAATTGCCGAAGGCAACGGGGGTTCCTTTAGTTCCATGGACTCAAATTGTTTAGCCCCTACTGTCAATGGTTTCTTAGCATGTCTTGCTTCAAATAATCGGGCAAGGCCAATGGCGTCCGTGATGGACGTTGGTCGAGCCACATGTACGTCAATTCGCACTGGTTCCTTGAGTCCACTTATGAAACATCCCAATTGATGAGTTGGGGCCAACTCCCCAACACGGCTCAATAATTGCTCAAATTACAGTTGGTACTCCCGAACCATTCCAATTTGACACAGCTTGCTTATCGAACCAAAATGATCCTAAACATTGTTGGTCCATACCAAATACGAAGTCCTTTTTTTAGCGCCTCCCAAGATGTGATTTCTTCAGTATCTTTAAATAATTGGTACCACATTTGCACCTCCCCCTCCAAGTGATAAGCAGCTAACGGTAATTTTTCAATCTCCTCCATTTGTTGGTAGTCAAAAAACTGCTTCACACGGTAGATCCAACTTGTCGGATCGTCCATGCCATTATATCTTGAAAAGTCCAACTTGGCGAGTTTGGGAATTGCAGAGTTGTTCCCACCACCATAGTCCCTTCTATTCCTATTCCTTAACCCCGATCTTTCTCCATCACCCGAACTCTTGTTGGCCAAAGAATCCACTTTCGCACTTGTCTCCTCAAATTTTTTCATTAGGCTGCGTTTGGATGCTAAACTCATCCCAACTCATCTCAACTCATCATTACACCTTTTTCAAATCCCAATACAAAATATAATAAACAATTCAACTTTTTCAAATCCCAAAACAACTTTAATATTAAAAAATAATATTCTAACAATATTTTATTATCTCAACTCAATTCAACTCAATTCAACTCACTTCAACATCCAAACTCACCCCAGTGTTCTATAAGGTTTCCAAAATTAGCCATTTGTTGTTTCAAATGCTCAACTCGAGAGTCCGCTATGACCTGCTTTGATGCCAAAATATTACGAACACGAGCAATCGATCGAGTAACCGGTGAATTAACAGGAAAAGACGCAAGATCAACCCAACGTGCTCTACCTATTGTTTTGTGAGGAACCCACCTCTTTCCAACACAAGTTTAAATAATAATTTCTTTGATAATTTTATTCATATCTTCCATACAATAATATAGTCAATCCGTTATTCAACTTTTCAAAATGAAACAAATTACGTTATTAAAGCTAATGGATTTATTCCCAAAACATAACAATATTTCCAAAGAGAAAGTTTCCTATTGTGCTGACCTTGATCACGATGGACGCTCCCCATTTCTTAGAATATCTCGTCCCTTATTTGGCACCCGTAACATCCTACCAATTAATTGAATCAACTAATTAGAACTAATTACATAGATGATCTGCCTGCTCCCTTGACGAAAATGATTTCGATTAAAACTCTGAATAAAAGATTTCGATCTAACTAGCCGCATGTTTAAGTCGGCTCTTCAAGAGATTTTTCCAAGCTTCTTAAAATCTGGAATTTTCTTGCATCCGTTGTAACGGATTTTTTTTTTTAGGAAATGGTGGACTTTCTAGAGAGAGAGAGTAGTGTTGCTGGCCTTAACATAAAAGGTCTTAGCCTAGAAGTATGGGTAGAAGAAGAAGCTAGTGCAGCCCGTTGGCATGGAAAATGGCGGATGAAAGGAGGCCATCAATCAAGCTAGCTCTGATAGAAGGGGATAGATAAAAGGCAGATCATAATCCCAGCAGTAAAAGGAGAAGGGAACTAGGTAAACTAGAGGCTCATATCAAGGACATTTAGAAAAAGCTCCCAGAATGGAAACTCATTCGGATCCCAAGAACAGCAAATTATGATGCTGATCATAAAGTCGCAATTTGGGCATTTGTAGCAATCTGAAAACAGTGTCAACAATCTGAAAAGATAATAAAGATTTGTCAGGTGAGCATGCAGGTTTTGAATCCAAGTAAATCATTTATAGAAAGCAAAATATGGCCAAGCTAAACTGACAAAATAACTGATAAGGAAGCAAAAATATAAGGTATATGCGAAAGAACAGATGAAAGCTGACTTGCAACAAAATGGAAGTTGCTTGATCCTCAAAAGGAAATTTCTTAAAATCTATAGGATGTTGACATACCAAGCAAAAATAGAAGGATATGGAAATAACTCCACCTCTCTTGATCGCGGAAGGACCAAAGTTGGGGATTGCATAACTCTCCCAACTTTATTTTATAAATTTTCTTGTAACTTTAAGTTCTATAATGATCAATAAATACAACTAGAAGAATACAAATCACCAAAACAGGATAAATGTTTTTTTATGGTAAAATAGATCAAGAAAATATACGCTATGTCCGGTTTTATAGGCTAGTTAGTGTAAATCCAAAGACAACCTAAACAAAACTTGTTTTTTTTTTATAAGCAGAATTACATGCATACATACACAGAGATTCAGATGGCACATTTTTCTTGAATCATTTATCTGATCAAGAAAAATCGCTTTGAAACTTCCCATCAATTAAATGAAATCTAAGCACAAGCACAAGAATTATCTTCGACAAGGGTAGCAACATTGATATCCTCACTTCTGAACAGCAAGTATCCGATCGCGAGGCCCAGCACGATGGCCACGAAAACCCCCACGTTGAACGACATCACCGCCAGCATCAGCACGTACCCGATCGCCGAGTTGAGTCCGAAGAGCGCCGCCCCACCGATCCTCGCCGCCGACCATCTCGGCCCTCTACTGAAGAGCATCCCTTGCAGCAAAGGCTCCTCGATCTGCGCCGGCGGCTTCCCGGAGGAGACGACTTTGAGGTGCACGCGCCGGTCCTCCAAGTACTGGTAGAAGACGGAGACGATGAGGCAGGCGAGGAGGGTGAGAGCGTAACTCGTCCACGACTTAGTTTTCCACGAATCCACCAGGAGGGTCACCTCTTTACCCCAGTAGAAGGTCATGTGCATCATCTTTTCCGATCTTTCCTTTCTCGCCTCTAACCAGAGAAAGAGAGAGTGAATTGGGAGAGAGTGAATTGGGAACGAAAGGTGGATCAGGTTCGGAGGACGAGGTGGCTGCCATGTGTATAAATAAGGGGTTCGATGCTTAGCCTTGTCGGATGATGTGAATTCGTTTTGTGGTCATTTGTACGACAGGGACTTGGGTTCCATAAATACCCTTGAAAAACGTCATATTTACGCTATATTTAAGTTGTTGTGATTGGGCCTTGCTCTGTTTGGTTTCACTGGAATGGTTGGTGGGGGGAACTGAAAATATAGGCACATTTGGTTCTGGCCGGCTTGATTGGTAGGTAGTACAAGTCGTACAACTGTACAAGGTTTGCTAACGTGGTTTTAAGTAAAAAATGATAGAAAAATTTTATTCTAACGTTCTAATTTCTATCATTCTCTCATCATCTTATAATGTGATATTTAAGTTTATAAATAAAATATAATAAATAATCTTCAATCATCTAATATCACATCATAAAATAATGAGAGAATGATAAAAATTGAGATGATGAGTAATATTATTAAAAAATGATTAGTACTCTTTAACTATTTTTTTTTTTTTGTATTTAATTTTTTTGATAATTTTTTATTTTACTTAATGGTTAAAGAAATCACTACTGATAAAATTATTAATTCTTTAATTTTTTTTAATAATTAAGATGTTAAAAAAAATACTTAAAAAAATGATAAAAAAAATAAATATATTATAAATAATAAATGGATAGTAAATGGGCAGTAACCTATTACTGCCCAAAAATGAAACACGAGTTTTTGACAAACAGTTTTTTCAGCAACATTGAGATATTTGAAAAACTTTTCGCAAGGGAATGATAAACCATTCAACCCGAACAAATTTCCTGATTTTTTTTTTCACTTTTTTTCTTTTAACTAATTTTTATTCATATAAAATGATAAAAAGTGAGAAGATAATTTCAAAAACATCGGTGGAGTTTTTGTTAAGAAAAATGACAGTGAAATCCCTCAAACTTACCGTTTATGTATTTTAATTTTTTTAATTTATTTTTTTATTTAATAATTAAGAAAGTACTTATCAAAAATAAAAAATAATTAAAAAAGTAACTATTAGTAAAACTATATATATTTTTTTATTATGTTCTTAATAATTAAAAATGTTAAAAAAATATTTGAAAAAAATGAGCAAAAAAATTTATAAATAGCGGTATACCAAGCGGTAGGGCGGCCGGCTAGCATGATCCTTTTCTTGAAGTTAAAGCGACAATAAACAAGTTTTTTTTTTTTTTTTGTGTGTTTGCGGACAGATTGATTTTTTTTTTTTTTAAGTTGGGTTTACATTAAGTAAAAGAGTAAAACTAAATACAGTCATGTGTTGTAAGCTAAATTTGTAGTTTTTTTCAAAAATATGTTGAAATCAATTTTAATTTTTAAATTTATGATTCCTTAAAATTATGTCTCAAATAATTTTTTGATAGTTTAATATATGGGTCTGAAAATATTTAATGTTCCTCATAAATTATATAGACCTCACCATTAAATATTATCATATTCACATTATCTCTCATGTTTTATATAAAATGTTTGGTAAAATGGATCTTGAACATTTGCCAAAAAAAAAAAGGAAAGAAAGAAAGAAAACACAAACTTTTTATACAAATAAAACTATTTTGATAAGTTAAAGAAAAATCTGGATAGGAAAGTTAGAAAAATTATAATTTTTAAATTTTTTAGCTTTTTATTTATTTATTTTTTTAATGAAAATAGTTTCATAGACCACAACCTGTCTTTTATCTGATTATGGACTTTAGCATTTTACTAACCCCTAGGGTTAAACGGATATTACCGCAAAATTTGGCTCAAAGTGTACTAATATTTGTCCCTCACAAGAATGCAAAGAAATAAAATATATATAGATCTATAATTTATTAATGACTCTTTTATAACCAATTAAAGTGATAGTTTCGTCCATAAAAATTGTTATTTTTTTTAAATGTTTCTATTTTAGGTAATTATTTTTAAAGTTAAAGTTGAAAGGACTGTAAAAAAGTTTTAACTTATTTATTATCCAAATAAATAAGAATAATGCTACTTGTCCCGACAATGGGGTCTCAGCATGGGTTTTGATAAATTTTTTTATTCTTTTTTATTTTATAATTAAGAAAATATTTTTTAATGATGTTGTAATTATTTTTTTAAATGTGAAAGGATATAAAAATAATAATGAAAAAAAGGCCAAATAACTTTGAGGACCCATCCTTAGTTTGTACCCTCGGGAGGTGTAGCAGGACTCAATAAATAATGGATAATGATAGACTTACTATCTTCTTATTATACTTTTTTTTTTATACATAAGGGACGAGAGATTCGATCATTGGTTCTTCTAGTGAAAAGTCAAGATGTTACCAATTGATCTAAAAGACCTTGGCCTTCCTATCATTATTTTACTACTCTATAATGTATTTGAAATTTTTATTTTTTTATTATTATTTTTAAATATTTTTTTAATATCCTTAAACATGAAAAAACTAAAAAATAAAATAAAACTTCACTAAAAAACTAAAAATAGTAGAAAATGGATAATAAAAAATAGTAGCTATCATTGTCCATAAATAATAGGGCATATGATCGTTGTACCGGGCTGAAATCATGAAACCCTACAATTTTTTTTTTTTTTAATTTATGATTCTTTTGTTTTTTTTGAAGTAATGAAACCCTACACTTGAGGTCATGGCAATTGGGTAAATATCGGAAAACTGTGATGCATTCGGGTCCTCGGGAGAAGTACGATTTGGTACTTCAAAGGTTGAGAATTTCGAGAAATGCAGTACAAGGAAAAAGCTGTACTACAGTCACACTTAATTTAAGAGACAATTCAAACCGAAGCCATGTATGCAGAGAAGATTGTATAAACACAACATTAAAAGTTCGATCAAGGAAAGGAAAATGGTTGACAAATAATTCTTATAATTGTTTTATACATTGCCTTATAAAAATGCTAGACATAATTATTTTATAATGGCTTTCTAATTTGTCATTTTCCTTATATATATATATTTTTTATTTTTGTTCTCATATAAAACATCTTCTATATGAATATGTGCATCTATCCGACTTCGATCAATATGTACATATTGCCAAATAGGTAGATTGAAAGAGAAAATGATACAACGATGAATATAGATCAAGCGGATCAAACGAAGAATCGTGATTTCTAATATCTTGAATTTTCCGCAGACAACCGAGGAGGTCGGACAGTCATGAGATGGTTTACAAGTCGTTTTCGGATATAATTGAAGATAGAGAAAATATTTGGCATATATATTTCTTGTTGAGTTATAGATCATACTTATAGCATGATTTATGTCATGCGCACATAGTTTTTTAATAAATTATTTCAATAGCTAATCAACCTAGGACCTCTTTATCATAGAAAACTCAGTTTATATCATCATTAATTTGTGAGACTCTTTGTGGATAACTAGTTATGTGGCTTTACCATCTTTTTTGGTTTGTACACTTTGTTTGTTGTATTTATTTCCTTTTCTAAGTGTTGTGGCCTTGGAATATGAATATGATGAAGATGTCCATGCTTATTGTACGTTGAAGTGCTCATGCTAATTTTCATTACTCTTAGTTCATAACTCTTAGCACTTGAAATTAAACACTCAGCACACCTTAATCGAGTTCTTAAGGCATGAATTGAACCCTAACTTCCATGATTAAAACAGTTTCATAACAATTACTAACCCTAATTCCAACTTGCATTCTCTAATCGCATCATTTATTGATTATATCACATGATAAGCTTCAAATAAAACCTAATTATCGCATCATTTATCGATCGACTCACTACTTACAAATTAGTTTACACATGTTGTTAATACCAAAAATGACATAACATACTGGAAGGGAAGAAAAAGTCATTCTCGGCTCGCTATGACAATCTGGATCTCGATCAATGTGGTCTGGAGCCCCTGGAGTGGTCTAGTGCGGCTGGGCGTATGTCCATGGCAGTGAATAGAAAATAAATACTAAAAATGTAATATAGAGATTGATACACAGATTTATGTGGATCGGCATATTGCTTACGTCCAATGGGCGTTTAGGGAGGAGAAATCCATTGTAATATGTTGTTTTCGAGAGGTTAAAGAAGCTAAAGAATAAATAGAAGTCCTCTTTGAGCCTTCTAACCAGTTCCTTTTATCTAACCCTTCTTTCCGCGTGCCCTTAGGGAGTGGTGAGGACTAGCAGCCTTTTCCTTGCGTGTCTAACCTCCTCTCTTCTCTCTACTTTCTCATTTTTCCTTCCCGTCCCTTGTCCCATCCTTGTCTTCCATTCTTCTTTCTTCATTTGTCTTCTAATGATGGGATCTCCCCTCTTTAGACTAGGCTTACTTTGGCCCTCTTATATTTTATCCCTTTCACAGGTCATGCACTAATTACAACTAATATCTTGAACCTGAGACCATGTATATCATGTGTTCATCATTGTTGCTCTAAGCTCACCTATGAAAGCACACTCCCAACTATTTAAACATCATATGAACATATATAAATCTGAACTAAAAGAGATCGAGAGTTATACTAATTACTTGTATAGAGCTTTTGGTGTAGAGGAATTCTCTTGGATGAACCATGAACTAATCCACTTGGGTAGGTTAATCTATGAGGATTTGTGAAGAACTTGCGACAGAAGCTTGGATAAGCACCTAGTTAGGGGAGAGTGAGAGGTTGGCCAATAGAGGAGACATGGCTGAAGGCTTTGTAAATTAATTGTTTTAGGAGCTTTTTAAGTTGGTGGTGGCAACTCAAGCAGGTGGTGGAAACAGTAACTAGGAGCCGGAAATGTGAGTCGTGTGACCGGTTATGTGTTTGGAGGCTTCTAGACACTCCTTGGGCGTTGGTTGAAGTTTGGGAAGGTGGTGATAAATTGACACAAGCTTTGACACATGTCACTAGTCCATTGGTCCAATAGCATGCCGCTTGGCGCCATGTCATCCAAGTTTTTTTTTAATGTTTTTAATAAACCCTAAAAATTCTAAATAAGACTAATACAACTTCTTTTTTTGGCTAATTTGATTCCTATACCGGTTCTCGCATTTCTTTTTCTTTTCTTGACTAAGCATGCATAATATTAATAGAAATAACTTTAGAGAAGTAGGTAATGTCTCATAGAGGGTCATTGCTACTATCAATATATAAAATACATATAAGAAGATTATCTAAAGGTAAAAAAAAAAAAAAAAAAACTAGATTAATTGTTACCCATCGCATCACGGAATGCGCACCTCAATTTTACGATTGATGAATTTTGTTTACGCTCCAATCTTTTCGAAGGTGTAGATTTTGATTGATGTCATCAATGATTGGAGTTATTTGCCACATTGTTGGGATAGCCTCATTTTCAATGGCTGTTATAACAAGCTATGCATCACCCTCCAGAATAGATAAGACTCTTTTGAAGATGTTTTGCCAAATGTGATGCTAGAAGGGCTATTGAGGCTTCAACATTGGTTTGATTTATGGATTGAAATTTTTAGGTCCATATTTCCAAGATCTTACCTTCATAATCACGACATACTGCTGATGATGTTAAGAAAAAGTCTCAAATTATTTTTAAAGTTAAAGTTGAAAGGACTATAAAAAGGTTCTAATTTATTTATTATCTGAATAAATAAGAATAATGCTACTTATCCTAACAATGGGGTCTCAACGTAGGTTTTGACAAATGTTTTATTCCTTTTTACTTAATGATGAAGGAAATATTTTTTTTTAATAATGTTGTATTTTTTTTAAATATATGATAATATAAAAATAATAATAATTAAAAAAAAAAAAACCAAATAGCCTTACGAGGACCCATCCTTAATTTGCACCCTCGGTGGGTGTACTATGACTCAATAAATAATAGATAATGATAGATTTACTATCTCTTTTCACTCTTCTCTATAATGTATTTAAAATTTTTATTTTTTTATTATTTTATTTTAAATATTTTTGAAAAATTTTTAATCATTAAGAAAAAATTAAAAAATATATATATTTTCATTAATAGTTACTTTCTTAATTATTAAATAAAAATAATAAATAATAAATAAGTAGTAAAAAGTAGTAAATCATTATCCATAAATAATAAGGCATATGATTCTTGTTCTGGGATGAAATCATGAAACCCTACAATTGAGGTCATGGCAATTGGGTAAATATCGAAAAACTGTAATGCATTTGGGAGTAGTAAGATTTGGTACTTCAAAAGTCGAGAAGATCGAGAAATGCAGTACAAGGAAATAGCTGTACTACAGTCCCCCTTATTTTAAGAGACAATTCGGCTATGTATGCAAAGATGATTGGATACACACAACATTTAAAAGTTCCATTAAGGAAAGGAAAATGGTAGACAAATAATATTCTTATAATTATTTTATACATTACCTTATAAAAATGCTAGACATAATTATTTTATTATGGCTTTCTAATTTGTCATTTTCCTTATATATATATATATATATTTTGTTCTCATATAAACATTTTCTATATGAATATGTGCATCTATCTCACTTCGATCAATATGTACATATAGCCAAATAGGTAGATTGAAAGAGAAAATGATACAACGATGAATATAGATCAAGCGGATCAAACGAAAAATAGTGATTTCTAATATCTTGAATTTTCCGCATACAACCAAAGAGGTCGGACAGTCGTGAGATGGTTTACAAGTCGTTTTCGGATATAATTGCAGATAGAGAAAATATTTGGCGTATATATATTTCTTGTTGAGTCATAGATCATACTTATAGCATGATTTATGTCATGCGCACATAGTTCTTTAATAAATTATTTCAATGGCTAATCAACCTAGAAGGACCTCTTTATCATAGAAAACTCAGTTTATACCATCATTAATTTGTGAGACTCTTTGTGGATAACTAGTTATGTGGCTTTACCATCTTTTTTGGTTTGTACACTTTGTTTGTTGTATTTATTTCCTTTTCTAAGTGTTGTGGCCTTGGAATATGAATATGATGAAGATGTCCATGCTTATTGTACATTGAAGTGCTCATGCTAATTTTCATTACTCTTAGTTCATAACTCTTAGCACTTGATTCAAACTATTAAATTAAACACTTAGCAAACCTTAATCGAGTTCTTAAGGCATGAATTGAACCCTAACTTCCATGATTAAAACATGTTCATAACAATTACTAACCCTAATTCTAACTTGCATCATCTAATCTCATCATTTATCGATTAAATCACATGATAAGCTTCAAACAAAACCTAATTATCGCATCATTTATCAATCGACTCACCACTTACAAATTAGTCTACACATGTTGTTAATGCCAAAAATGACATAATAGGTTGGAAGGGGAGAAAAAGTTGTTCTAGGCTTGGTATAACGATCTGGACCTCGATTGGTGTGGTTTGGAGCCCCTAGAGTGGTCTGGTGCAGTTGTGCGTATGTCCATGGCTTGGGTCCCATGAAGGGGTTCACCGGTGAGAGGGGAGGCCGTTGGTGGCGGTGCAGTGGTTTTGGTGGCAGCGTACGACAGTGCAAGGGTGATAAACTCATGCGTTTCCCCCTGCGAAGAAAAGGGAGAGGTTGTCGTGGGTGGTTCTGGCGGTGGCTAGAGATTGCCAATGAGGTGGTGGAGCTATAGTGGTGGCGTAGCGTGAGGTGGCATCAGTGGTGGCTGAAGTTGGAGATGGGCTGGAGGACAAATGATTCGGCTAGGGGGAGGGGGGTGGCGTACACGTGAGATGAGAGAGAAGGGCCTTCCTTAGGGTTTTAATTTCAACCCTTCATCTTGGAGTTTTCAAATTGATCTAACGATAGGGAATTAAAACACTGATTTAACTTAAAACACTGAGGAGAATTAAGATAGAATATTATTTAATTAAACTTTAACTTATAAAATATAATCTTTCATCATTAATTAAATGATGAAGTTTTGCTAATTACTTTTAAGAAAATAAAACCATTTAATTAATTTAGAGCTTTCAACATAATTTAAATTTCATAATATTTTTAAACTACTAAAATCATATAATTAAAAATAATTGGCTACAATTATAATATTTTTGGAGTTCTTAAAAAATATTATAATTATTTTATTTAAAATTAAGCTTGGTCCAATAACACTGGAAATATCCTGTATAAATATTTATAGGACATTTAAAATATTCGAGAGTTAGTACTGAGCTTACTTTAGAAATCACTTAATATCTTTAAAAATATACCGTCGAGGTTTGGCACCAAGACTCATGACCATTAAAGAGAAAAAGGAGCGGGTTGTTACAAGAAGAAAGTTAGAAAATTATAATTTTTAAATTTTTTAACTTTTTATTTATTTTTTTATGAAAATAATTTCGTAGACCACACGACCTGTCTTTTATCTAATTAAATATGGGACCTATTTAAGCCCCTCCCATTCATACAAATTATAAGATAAATCATTAACTTTAGCATAAATTATTGTACTAAAAAAACGTAATGTTAGACTTAAAAAGTATATAATATCTAAGATTATGGACTTTAGCATTTTACTAACCCCTAGGGTTAAACGGATATCCGCAAAATTTGGCTCAAAGTGTAGTAATATTTGTCCCTCACAAGACTATAAAGAAATAAGATATAAGATTTATTATGTATCAGTTACTATTCATTCTCATATTCCACACTTATAATTTTTTCAATAAAAAATTTTCACAACTTCTTATTCATCCACACTTTACACTCTATATATATATATTTCATAGAATATGAGAGTAATTTTTTATAAGATATAAGAGTGTTTTCATAATATATATAAATATATATATATATATTTATATAACTTCATGACTCTTTTATAACCATTTAAAGTGATAGTTTTGTCCATAAAAATTGTTAATTTGTTTTAGAAGTTTCTATTTTACATAATTATTTTTTAAAGTTAAAGTTGAAAGGACTGTAAAAAAGTTTTAACTTATTTATTATCAAAATAAATAAGAATAATGCTACTTGTCCCAATAATTGGGTCCCACATGCGTTTCAATAAATTTTTTATTTTTTTTATTTAGAGATTAAAAAAATATTTTTTTAATGATATTGTGAATTTTTCTTTAATATATAAGAATATAAAAAATAATAATAATAATAAAACCAATTAGCTTTATGAGGACCCATTCTCAATTTGCACCCTTGATATATGTAGTAGGACTAAATAAATAATGAAAAAATATATTTACAATTATGAATTATGTAATTATTGCATAATTATTTTATAAAATATAAATAAAATATAAGATTTATATGAAAATTTTTAATTTTTTAATAATAAATTTTATTCTTTTTTAAGAAATTAGGAGACGTTTACCTATTTTAAAATTGTATATAAAATTATTCATGAGCCTCGTACCAGGCTGAAATCACGAAACCCTACAATTGAGGTCATGGCAATTGGGTAAATATCGGTAAACTGTGATGCATTTGGGAGAAGTAAGATTTGGTACTTCAAAAGTTGAGAAGATCGAGAAATGCAGTACAAGGGAAAAGCTGTACTACAGTCACACTTATTTTAAGAGACAATTCAAACCCAAGCCATGTATGGAAAGAAGATTGGGTAAACACAACATTAAGTTCGATTAAGGATAGGAAAATGGTAGTCAAATAATTCTTATAATTATTTTATACATTGCCTTATAATAATGCTAGACATAATTATTTTATAATGGCTTCTAATTTGTTATTTTCCATATATATATATTTATTTTTATTCTCATATAAACATGTTCTATATGAATATGTGCATCTATCTGACTTCGATCAATATGTACATATTGCCAAATAGGTAGATTAAAAGAGAAAACGATGCAACGATGAATATAAATAAAGCGGATCAAATGAAGAATCATGATTTCTGATATCTTGAATTTTCCGCAGACAATCAAGGAGGCCGGACAGTCATGAGATGGTTTACAAGTCGTTTTCGGATATAATTAAAGATAGAGAAATATTTGGTGTATATATATTTCTAGTTGAGTTATATATCATACTTCTAGCATTATTTATGTCATGCACGCATAGTTTTTTAATAAATGATTTCAATGGCTAATCAACCTAGAAGGACCTCTTTATCATAGAAAACTCAGTTTATACCATCATTAATTTCTTCCCCAACTTTAGAGGGAAAGATCTTCATACTATTATCAACAGATTGACGATAGCTGCTACAATCTATACCATTTGCAGAGAAAGTGGGGTTGTCATGAGACTCTTTGTGGGTAACTAGTTATGTGGCTTTACCATCCTTTTTGGTTTGTACACTATTACACTTTGTTTGTCGTATTTATTTCCTTTTCTAAGTGTTGTGGCCTTGGAATATGAATATGATGTAACACACATCTATTACTTAAAAGAGAAATATACAAAAATAGCTCACTTCGAGGGGAGCACCTGCACTGAAGAAAGGAAGAAGATAATTAAAGAGAGAAATAGAATATTCAATAACTCTCTGGATGAGCCAACCCTAGAGCCCTTGGCTCATACATAAAGGAGATGACCCCTATATGGGCCCATGCTAACACTAAAAACATACAGTGAAATAAAACTAAGGCCCAAGGCCCACTAGCTATCTTGTAGTCCAAATACATGTCAAATTGAAATTGTAAATGAAACTGGCCCAAGGCCCATAGCCCATTTCCTTCAATATTCGGGGACTGTGACATATATTGAAGATGTCCATGCTTATTTTGCGTTGAAGTGCTCATGCTAATTTTCATAACTCTTAGCACTAGATTCAAACTATTAAATTAAACACTTGGCACACCTTAATCGAGTTCTTAAAGCATGAATTGAACCATAACTTCCATGATTAAAATAGTGTCATAGCAATCACTAACCCTAATTCCAACTTGCATCATCTAATCGCATCATTTATCGATTATATCACATGATAATCTTCAAACAAAACCTAATTATCGCATCATTTATCAATCGACTCACCACTTACAAATTAGTTTACACATGTTGTTAATGCAAAAAATGACATAATATGTTGGAAGGGGAGAAAAAGTCATTCTCGGCTCGCTATGACGATTTGGGCCTCGATCGGTGTGGTCTGGAGCCCCTGGAGTGGTCTGGTACAGTTGTGTGTATGTACATGGCAGTAAATAAAAAATAAATACTGAAAATGTAATAGAGAGATGGATACACAGATTTACATGGTTCGGCATATTGCTTACGTCCAATGGGCGTTTAGTTAGGAGAAATCCACTATGATATAAGCTGTATAATAACTATAATTATACCAATGAGCAAAGAAGGAAGAACATAAGCAACCAATTTTTAAATAGAGTCGAAATTCTAGATAATAGATTCCTTCCTCTGGATATAATCGAAAAAAGAATTAGATTGTGTAATTGTAATAATGAGACTAAACAAGAATATTTACCTAAAATATGTGATTCTTTATTTAATGGACCCTTTTGCAGACAGTCTCTCCTAACTTCTCATTTATTACTATACAATGGAGATCATGAATATATTTGTTGGAGAATATGTTCTCACTGGAACCTTTTTCGAGAGGTTAAAGAAGCTGAAGAAGAAGTCGAAATCCCCTTTGAGCCAACTAACCGTTTCATTTTATCTGACTTTCTTTCCACGTGCCCCTAGGGAGCAGTGAGGACTAGCAGCCTTTTCCTTGCGTGTCTAACCTTCTCTCTTCTTTCTACCTCTCATTTTCCCTTCCCGTCCCTTGTCCCCTCCTTGTCTCCCATTTATCTGTCTTCATTTGTCTTCTAATGATGGAATCTCCCTCCCTTCGATTGGGCCTAGTAGGCTTACTTTGGGTCTGATATATGTTATCCCCTTCACATGTCATGTACTAATTACAACTAATATCTTAGAACTCGAGACCATGTATATCATGTGTTCATCATTATTGCTCTAAGCTCACCTATGAAATCATACTCCTAGCTATTTAAACATCATATGAACATATATAAAGCTGAACTAAAAGAGATCGAGAGTTATACTAATTAACTTGTATAGAGCTTTTGGTGCAGAGGAATTGATCTCTTGGATTAACTATGAACTAATCCACTTGGGTAGGTTAATCTATGAGGATTTGTGAAGAACTTGTGACAAAAGCTTGGATAAGCACCTCGCTAGGTGAGAGTGAGAGGCTGGCCAATATGAGGAGACATGGCTGAAGGCTTTGTAAATTAGTTGTTTTAGGAGCTTTTTAAGGTGGTGGTGGCAACTCAAGCAGGTGGTGGAAACTGTAACTAGGAGCCGGAGCCCAGAGGTGTGACCGGTTATGTGTTTAGATTCTTTTAGACACTCCTTGGGCGTTGGTCGAAGTTTGGGAAGGCAGAGATAAATTGACACATGCTTTGACACATGTTACTTGTCCGTTGGTCCAACAGCATGCCACTTGGCACCATGTCATCCAAGTTTTTTAATGTTTTTGATAAACCCTAAAAATTCTAAATAAGACTAATACACCTTCTTTTTTGGCTAATTTGATTCCTAAATACGTCTACAAATCTTTGAAATTTTTAAGTCCTATGCGATATTCATTTCTATCGTTTGAAATTAGTATACTGGGTCTTGCATTCTCTCTCTCTCTCTCTCTCTCTCTCTCTCTCTTTCTTCTTCTTCTTCATATATATATATTTTTAAAACTAAGCATGCATAATATTATAGAAATAACATTAGAGAAGTACGTAATGTCTCATGGAGGGTCATTGCTACTATCAATATATAAAATATATATAAGAAGATTATCTAAAGGTATACAATCAAAGGATAGGTTGGTTGCTGTCCATTGCGAATGGAGTGTGCACCTCGATTTTACTATTGATGAATTTTGTTTACGCTCCAATCTTTTCAAAAGTGTAGATTTTGATCGATGTCATGAATGATTGGAGTTATTTGCCACATTGGTGGGGTAGCCTCATTTTCAATGGTAGTTATAACAAGATATGCATCACCCTCTAGAATAGATGGACTTTTTTGAAGATGTTTTGCCAACTGTGACACTAGAAGGGCTATTGAGGCTTCAACAATGATTTGATTTGTGGATTAAATTTTTTAGGTCCATATTTCCAGGATCTTACCTTCATAATCACGGCATACTGCTGATGATGTTGAGGAAGAGTCTCTCACTGCTACATCAAAGGAAAAACTCCAATGGTTTCAAGGAAGTGGTAACCAACTTAAGGGATGTTTGAGGAATGAGATGAGATGATAAGAATGTAAATACTGATGAAATGGTTTGAGTTATGAGGTTTTATGAAGTTTTGATAAAGAAGAGAGAAAAAGTTAAATAAAAGTATTGTTAAAATATAATTTTTTAATATTTTTTTGGGATTTGAAAATTTGAATAATTTTTTGTATTTTGTTTGAAAGTTTGAGAAAGTTGTAATGATCAAATGAAAAAGTTAAAAATTTGAAATTGAAAAGTATATGTTTGAGGGGTGTTTGGATGTTGAGATGTGATAAGATGAGATTGGATAAGATGAAACCATCTTAACATCCAAACAACCCCTTAATCTTAGTTGAACTTTTAATTTTTCCTCTCATGCTTGTTTATGAGCTTGGAAAAAATTTTCAAGTTGAGCTTTTGCCTTCCTCAAGGAAAGAATTGAATGATTATGGACAATATCTATAAGAGGATTCCCCCTGAAGGCCCAGAAGGACTAGCCAAGCCCAGCCCAGGATGAAAAGTCACAAATCTGGCCCACTAGGAGAGTCCCCTGTATGTGACCCGTGGAAGGGATGATGCAGCAGAGGATGAGACTCGTTGATCTAAGGCCCCTCGGATAGCGTCCAGTCATCGAGTGCTCGCCCACACAGTAGACGTGACATATGGAGGATCGTTGATCTACTGACAAAAAAGGCACGAATGGATCAGGGGGAAGGCAGACTAAGATGAGAAGGTTGGAGAACCACGCCGCATTTAATGGCTCCACTGCCCAGACGACATGCCACATTAATAACGTCATCACAGAACCACACCCCAATAATAGGGCTGTCGTAGAGTCACGCCACATTTAAAGGTTATGACAAAATGAACAGTACGAGGACTCTGAACCTCATAGTCGCAGAACCACACCCCATTAATGGGACTGTCGTAGAGCCACACCACATTTCAAGGTTATTACAAAATGAACAGTACGAAGACTATAGACCTCATAGTAACTGGCATGTGATTTGCTATTCAAACTGGTAGTATAAATAGCTGATCCCACGTACGAGAAAACTTTCTCTAACCCCTAGACTTTCTTACTTATTTACTACACTCCAATAACACTTACTGACTTTGGCATTGAAGGCTCCTCGACCCTTAGGCCGCCCTCTCAAAGCCGCATACATCCTTCTCTCTGTAGGGCTATTTGCGAACACCTGAGTTGTTGGAGTTTGGCTCAAGGGTGTGCAAAACACGATATCAACAGTGGTGCCATCTGTGGGATCATAATAGATCTTGCATGTCCTTCTCATGCCTGCGACTAGGGCTGTGCAAACCTCCAAAAATTCTGACTCCGTCTGACTTTTGCTCCAATTCTGACTCCGACGAAGTCGGAATTAGAGTAGCTTTGAATAAGTAGATGGAGTCGGATCGGAGTTCAAAGCTCCTTGAAGCTCTGAACTCTGAACTCCGCTTTGATTTTTTTTAAAAAATTCAGATGTAAAATGACATTGTTTTACATCTGGATTTAAAACAAAAATACTAATTAAACAACGTTGTTCCATTTAATGTGGAACGGCGTCGTTTCATCACCTAAGGGGTCCAAAATGTAGGACCCCCATTCCCTTCTTCCTTCTTATGTAAACCTCTCGGATCTCCTCGAAGACTCGCCGCCTCTGTTCCCTTTCCATTGCCGCTGTTGCCTCTTTGCGCATCTGTAGTGCATTGACTCCATTCCCCTTCACTTCTCAGGCCAGCCTTCGTTTAGCTTTTGCCTTTGGTAAGTTGTCCAACTTCAAGCCCTAAATCAAGGAAATTTAATTTTATGTTTTCTTTTTTTCCATATTGTTGGGTTGCTTAGAATTAGTTGTTTTGGGTCTAATTGTTGTGATTCTTGTGAAGTTGTGTTTTAGCAAGGAAATGTGATAGAATTGAATATGGTTGATGCGTTGGATTGTGCAAACCAATATGCATGCAATGTATTTGATAAAATGTGTAAGATATGCTACTGCTTCAAAAATCAAAAGCACATGACCCAACATAATTGAGTTAGTAATATAAATTGTAGAATAGTAAACTAATAAACTAATATAATTAAAATTCAGTACTTTTTAATTTCATTCTAATAAACAAATATCCAAAAAGAGCAGCTACCTACTCTTTCTTCATGGCTGTATATAAGTCAGTGTATAAATATATTGATTTGATCTTTAAATGACTTCGATTGATATAGTATTTCTCATATTTCTATATAAGAAATATTATTTTAATATTAAACAAATAAAATTCTCCCGAAAAAGCACCTCCTATTATTCTATGATCTATTTGATCTCTTGAAAAAGGATAACAAGCATATAAAAGGTAATACAAGTTGCTTCATTAGCTAGGATGGTTAAAAAAACAAAAAAAAAAAAAAAAAAAAAA